>NIVC01000082.1:397500-541198 GCA_002269645.1 Macrostomum lignano | reverse complement strand
CTGCTGCTGCTGCTGGTCGCAGTAAGGCCTAAAATGAAAAATATGTATGAATCATACTACTTACTTAGTAGGAGTAGGAATATAAGGAAAATAATAGCGGAATTTGTAGAGAAATGTGAAACAACCGACAGATACATAGTGTGCTTCATTTGATCGAAAATGTCATCCCTAATTAGTCGGCCAGATTGGAAGCCGAAGTCTGTGTTTGTGGCTTAGCGTCTTAGTGGCTTAGTAGGAGCCCCTGTTTGCCCCAGTCACGCAATCACCTATTAAATAATTGACAGGTGACAGACTTATGCCTTCAAATTATCTTAGTACACACAATAAAGAGAGTCAACTTCTGCACTGGCTGAACACTTTCCTAGATAGAGTTAATTCCTTAGCACTTTTCCCTCTCAAATCCGGCTTATCAAACTTTTTCTTATTTCGTAGTTTGTTTTAGCAATGTGGAAAGTTATTTTTCGATACATATCGGCAGTCATATAGATATGGCTTATTTATTTGAGTTTTTACGCAGACACATGCTAAAAAACAAAGTGTATAAGGGGCCTGAGTCTCAACAATTTCACACCTTGGAAGAGTTGGCCGTCATGGGTGTGAATGCGGTAGAGAGAGGCATTGAGTGAGAGTGAGGGAGATAGAAGTGAGTGAGGGAGATAAAAGTGAGTGAGGGAGATAGAAGTGAGTGAGGGAGATATAAGTGAGTGAGGGAGACAGAAGTGAGTGAGGGAGACGGAAGTGATTAAGGGAGAGAGTGAGGGAGACAGAAGGGAGTACGGAGAGAGTGAGGGAGACAGAAGGGAGTAACGGAGAGAGTGAGGGAGACAGAAGGGAGTAACGGAGAGAGTGAGGGAGACAGAAGGGAGTAACGGAGAGAGTGACGGAGACAGTGAGGGAGAGAGTGAGGGAGACAGAAGGGAGTAACGGAGACAGTGAGGGAGAGAGTGAGGGAGAGAGTGAGGGAGACAGAAGGGAGTAACGGAGAGAGTGAGGAGAGAGTGAGGGAGAGAGTGAGGGAGACAGAAGGGAGTAACGGAGAGAGTGAGGGAGAGAGTGAGGGAGAGAGTGAGGGAGAGAGTGAGGGAGAGAGTGAGGGAGAGAGTGAGGGAGACAGAAGGGAGTAACGGAGACAGTGAGGGAGAGAGTGAGGGAGACAGAAGGGAGTGACGGAGAGAGTGAGGGAGAGAGTGAGGGAGACAAAAGGGAGCATGTTGAATTATGATTTTGAAATACGTTAAAAACGTTGGCGTGTCCTCTCCAAGCAGATTTTTGCAGACTGCATAGGTTTTAAAATTAGAATCCTTTGTGACGCGAAATATCAGACTAGAATTTTGGCTCCGCAACAGGCCCTCGTTATTTATTCCTGCCAGCTGCAAGAAAAGTAATAGCATAAAACAGTGAGGGCGCGTTCTCGAGGATCAGGCGCAACTGATTGACTGAGGGGATGAGGTATTGAGTGCTTTTCCTCCAATACCTCATCCCCTATGAGATTTTCCTTCAATTATGGCATCATCCCAATGACTTGTACTATTCCAGAATGACAAATCCATTATTCTTTTTGCATAGTGTTTGCAAATTAAATGCAGCTTTAATAAATATACGATATTCTCTTCATTTTGGGGAAGGAGAAGCACTCGCTTCTCTTCTTATACCAGCATCTCTACTCACTTCATCAAACTGTACAATGCAGCTCTACCTTCTGCCTTCCTCACTCACCTCTGTCTCCGTCACTCACCTCTGTCTCCCTCACTCACTTTTGTCTCCCTCACTCACCTCTGTCTCCCTCACTCACCTCTGTCTCCCTCACTCACCTCTGTCTCCCTCACTCACCTCTGTCTCCCTCACTCACCTCTGTCTCCCTCACTCACCTCTGTCTCCCTCACTCACCTCTGTCTCCCTCACTCACCTCTGTCTCCCCACTCACCTCTGTCTCCCTCACTCGATCACCTGTCTCCCTCACTCGATCACCTCTGTCTCCCTCACTCACTTCTGTCTCCCTCACTCACCTCTGTCTCCCTCACTCCCTTCTCCCTCACCCTCCTCACCAACGTAGGTCACCTAAGAATTTTGTGATTTTCTAAGAAACTCCGTAGCATAATAATTTAGCCGGCATTCGCCGGATCGAACAGATATTGGGAATCTCACGAGCTAAATAGTCCAACCCATAATCTCTTCGTTCCGCTGCCGCAATTAAAATACATCGCGGTTGATTTGTCAATAAGAAAGAATTCTCATTATGCCATAACCATAAAATTCTAGATAGGCAAATTAATCAAAAAGCAAATCAAAAAGCATTCTTTGTGATTGTGAAATCGACCGCCAGCATCTGAGCTTCGAGTCCCGCGCACACTGACTGGCTTCAGGAAATTATTATTTTGGAATTTTTCGAGGTAGATAGAATATTCAACGGAAAAATAAGTCGACAAACAAATGAGACATCTTGAGAAGCAGATACATCGAAGGGAAGGGTATATAGGGAGCGAGTGAAGGAGACAGGTGAAACCTCAGGGAGAGTACAGAAGGAGACAGGTGGAACCTCAGGGAGAGTACAGAAAGAGACAAGTGGAACCTCAGGGAGAGTACAGAAGGAGACAAGTGGAACCTCAGGGAGAGCACAGAAGGAGACAGATGGAACCTCAGGGAGAGCACAGAAGGAGACAGATGGAACCTCAGGGAGAGCACAGAGGGAGACAGGTGGAACCTCAGGGAGAGCACAGAGGGAGACAGGTAGAACTTCAGGGAGAGCACAGAGGGAGACAGGTGGAACCTCAGGGAGAGTACAGAAGGAGACAGATGGAACCTCAGGGAGAGCACAGAAGGAGACAGATGGAACCTCAGGGAGAGCACAGAGGGAGACAGGTGGAACCTCAGGGAGAGTACAGAAGGAGACAGATGGAACCTCAGGGAGAGCACAGAAGGAGACAGATGGAACCTCAGGGAGAGCACAGAAGGAGACAGATGGAACCTCAGGGAGAGCACAGAAGGAGACAGATGGAACCTCAGGGAGAGCACAGAAGGAGACAGATGGAACCTCAGGGAGAGCACAGAGGGAGACAGGTGGAACCTCAGGGAGAGCACAGAAGGAGACAGATGGAACCTCAGGGAGAGCACAGAGGGAGATATGAGGCGGGACTGCAGTGGGAAAGTAAAGAAGAAAGAGAATTGGTGTAAAATAAAATAAATCAATTAAGGCGCTGCTAATTCGCAAAAGAGCAAACCGGATTAATAATTACCAGTCGAAGAAGTGCGACCTATTTCAGGACTAATAGAGCAACTCTGAAAGCAAAATAAAAGCGATCTTGCATCTTTTGCTATTCCTTTTTGCCTCAACGCCGTAAGGATGTCCGACCAAAGGAAATGGGATAAAAAGCCCCAAAGTCTTGTGAGGAGAATGGGTAAGCGTCCGCCGTCACAGAAGTAGCTAATTGAGTTTATGTCGGCCGTGAAGGGCTCGACCGCTGTATTAATTATGAAACCGTGAAACCGTAATTAATGCCCCTCACTCCTGCGCTGACTCAATGAGGAAGCCCGAATGCTGACCCTTCGCTGTCAGCGGCAGCCAACACTGTCTAAGAGGGCTGCAGTCATCCGTCTCTGCGCCAACTGTCTTGCACCGCATTGTGTCTTCTTTTTAGTCTGTATCTCTCCCTCTCCTGTCTGTATCTCTTCCTCTCCTGTCTGTATCTCTCCCTCTCCTGTCTGTATCTCTTCCTCTCCTGTCTGTATCTCTCCTCTCCTGTCTGTATCTCTCCCTCTCCTGTCTGTATCTCTCCCTCTCCTGTCTGTATCTCTGCCTCTCCTGTCTGTATCTCTCCCTCTCCTGTCTGTATCTCTCCCTCTCCTGTCTGTATCTCTCCCTCTCCCTCTCCCTCTCCTGTCTGTATCTCTCCCTCTCCTGTTTGTATCTCTCCCTCTCCTGTCTGTATCTCTCCCTCTCCTGTTTGTATCTCTCCCTCTCCTGTCTGTATCTCTCCCTCTCCTGTTTGTATCTCTCCTCTCCTGTCTGTATCTCTCCCTCTCCCTCTCCCTCTCCCTCTCCCTCTCCTGTCTGTATCTCTCCCTCTCCTGTTTGTATCTCTCCCTCTCCTGTCTGTGTCTCTCCCTCTCCTGTCTGTATCTCTCCCTCTCTCTCTCCCTCTCCTGTCTGTATCTCTCCCTCTCCTGTTTGTATCTCTCCCTCTCCTGTCTGTATCTCTTCCTCTAATGTCTGTATCTCTCCCTCTAATGTCTGTATCTCTCCCTCTCCTGTTTGTATCTCTCCCTCTCCTGTCTGTATCTCTTCCTCTAATGTCTGTATCTCTCCTCTAATGTCTGTAGCTCGTATCTCTCCTCTAATGTCTGTATCTCTCCCTATAATTTCTGTATCTCTCCCTCTCCTGTCTGTATCTCTCCCTCTCCTGTCTGTATCTCTCCCTCTCCTGTCTGTATCTCTCCCTCTCCTGTCTGTATCTCTGCCTCTCCTGTCTGTATCTCTCCTCTAATGTCTGTAGCTCGTATCTCTCCTCTAATGTCTGTATCTCTCCCTATAATTTCTGTATCTCTCCCTCTCCTGTCTGTATCTCTGCCTCTCCTGTCGTATCTCTGCCTCTCCTGTCTGCATCATACAAAGTATGCAATTCCAAATAACTATTTTCTAAAGTCATGCAGTAACAGTCAGGGATTATTGAGAAAGGGAGAGAGGGGGGGGTCCATCACTAAAGATAAAAAAGTTCGATTTAGAAAGTTTCAGCATTTCATCGGCTTGAAACTAAATGAAGACTAGGAAATAACGGCGCGGAAAGCAGCTGAGAGCAACTTTCTTTTCTGAAAAAGCAGAGTTCCATTACAGATTTGCTCGCGCAAGCGTCCAGGAGATGGAATCGATTTCAGTGAGAGCGAGAGAGAGAGAGAGCGAGAGAGAGAGACTTCTAAGCAGTTCGAGCTATCGAAATTGGTTTGGGTGCGCCACTTGAAAATTTCCCTGTCCCAGCCTGGCTCGAAAAGTAAAGCCCCCCCCATACAGCGCTAAAACTTGCTAGAAAATGAGACAATTCGGTGCTCCATTTTGTACTTTCATTCGATGCATTTACCTACTGATTTTCGAATACCCTATACTTTTAGATTTTTAATTTCCCTTCGATTGGCAGGGGCGGCCAGATTTTTCTGACTAATTGGCTGTTGGTCAGGTGAGGGAAGTATTAATCTAAGCAAAATCGGAATCACACGAAATAGGCGTGTCTCTTTAATTGATGTATTGTGAGGCCTGTCTGTGACCATTTTTATTAATCGCCATGCAATTTCAATGTCAATCGTCACGAATGCTGGCACGTGCTGGGACTCTCTGCAGGTCACTAATTGTGTTCCGTATTGACGACTTAAGCCAAAAAAGAACGATTTTTGGGTCTGAATATTGCTGGGAAAGCAATATGGTTGGTGGGTTGCAAGGACGCTTTAAGGATACCAGTCGTCTTAAGCTGTCCTTGGGTGGGGTGTACAGACAGAAATAATGGGTGGTGGGGGGTTGTACGCACGACAGAGAAATTTGGTAATGTGGAGGAGGTTTGCAGAACAGAGAAGGAATGGGGTGGTGGAGAGCGGGTTTGCAGGACAGAGAGAAGGAATGGGGTGGGGGAGAAGAGGTTCGCAGGACAGAGGGAAGGAATTGGGAGGTGGGGAGGGGGTTCGCAGGACAGAGGGAAGGAATTGGGAGGTGGGGCTGCGCAGGACAGAGAAGGAATGGGGAGGAGGCGGAAGGGGTTCGCGGGACAGAGGGAAGGAATTGGGAGGTGGGGTTGCGCAGGACAGAGAAGGAATGGGGAGGTGGCGAGGGGGTTCGCAGGACAGAGAGAAGGAATGGGGTGGTGAGGGTTGCGCAGTGAGTAAGGAAGGAATATGGCTAAGGCGTACATTTCTACAGAGAATGGCTCTCACCGCTGGCACCCTGCTGACGAGCCAGCTGTCTTGTCTGCATGATTCGCAAATCACGCAACGAGTCCTCCAGTCGCCGGTCGAACACTTCGGATTCTCCCGGGGCTGGGGTGGCAAATTTTCTACGGCGCGCTGGGGAGAGGCTGACGGCGTCGGAGAAGCTCGACCGTTTTGGCGCCAGCTTGGACGGGTCGATGGCTGAGTGCGGTATGTAAGTGCACTGTATTGATTACTGGGGCTTATAGCAAGGATTGTTTTGGATCGTTAGTTAGCAAAGCAAAAATTTGTGCCTCGGGGTAGGTCAGACAAGGTCCGAATCTCGCGCTTCTGCACGAAAATTTGTCCAGACTGAGTGTACGGCTCTTATAATGCCTGACGATTAGAAAGTCAAGGACCGCTGTACACCCTATGTGAGCGTGGTGTACAAATGCTTGCCTAAGTACATGTACAGTATTGGCGTGCTTGCATGCCTCACCCATAGGACTCTCAGGCCGCTGCGGCTGCTGCAGGGAGCTCGAATCGGACAGCAGAGGGCGTCGCCCGCCAGCTGGTGGACAACCGCGAAAACTGGCAGACCGCCGCTGCTGCTGCCGTTGTTGCTGCAACTGCTGCGGCATTAAACTGTGTTGTTGCTGCTGCTGCAACAGTGGATTCCGACTGTTTCCAGACTGCATGCCTTTCTTGTTTTTCAATAAGAAGTGTCAATTAATGAGTATTTTTATGTATATTTTTGCAGTCCATTGATACATTTTTACTAAGAAATTTTTATGCATAAATTCGTTTCTGCTAGCCAATGCGGTTCTTCCAACACAGTAAGCCACGCGATTGGCTAAGGAAACTGAAGACTGAGGTTAATGTAGATTTTTTCTTCAAAAAACGCATCTAAAAACACTCAGACGGTGTAATCAAGAAATGTTGCGTCTTTGCGATGAACGACCGTAAGCTTGGGGTAGAGAATGGGGTGGGGTGGGTGAGCTTGGGGTAAAGATCGGGGTAGGGTGGGTGAGCTTGGAGTAGAGATGGGGATGGGTGGGTGAGCTTGGAGTAGAGATGGGGATGGGGTGGGTGAGCTTGGAGTAAAGATCGGGTAGGGTGGGTGAGCTTGGAGTAGAGATGGGGATGGGGTGGGTGAGCTTGGGGTAGAGATCGGAATGGGGTGGATGAGCTTGGGGTAGAGATCGGAATGGAGTGGATGAGCTTGGGGTAGAGATCGAATGGGGTGGATGAGCTTGGGGTAGAGATCCGGAAGGGGTGGATGAACTTGGGGTAGAGATTGGAATGGGGTGGATGAACTTGGGGTAGAGATTGGAATGGGGTGGATGAGCTTGGGGTAGAGATTGGAATGGGGTGGATGAGCTTGGGGTAGAGATCGGAATGGGGTGGATGAACTTGGGGTAGAGATTGGAATGGGGTGGATGAACTTGGGGTAGAGATTGGAATGGGGTGGATGAGCTTGGGTAGAGATTGGAATGGGTGGATGAACTTGGGGTAGAGATTGGAATGGGGTGGATGAGCTTGGGGTAGAGATCGGAATGGGGTGGATGAGCTTGGTAGAGATCGGAATGGGGTGGATGAGCTTGGGGTAGAGATCGGAATGGGGTGGATGAGCTTGGGGTAGAGATCGAATGGGGTCGATGAGCTTGGGTAGAGATTTGGATGGGGTCGATTATAAAAAAACTTAAACCAAGCAAAGTCATCTGATTTGGTAGCTTATTGTTACAAGAATGAAATAGGAAAAACCGTATTTATTGCACCTGTCCTTAATATATTGTGTAATAATATGGAGAATAAAATTCATGTGCTTGACAACGTAGACAAGACGGAATTAATAATGCATTTTTATGCAAAAAATCAAAGAAAAAAGCTGTTAATTGGTACTTAGAGTAGCAATACTAGTGAATGTGCATTAACTTTATATGAGCTGCATAATTCCGTGTGAGCAAAACTAAATATAAGCATGAAGTAATAGTAATTAAAAACTACAGATGTTAAATAATCGATTTATTGTACAAAACTAAGCATTAAGTAATATCGATAAATACTGATTTTCTATTGAAAATTCGGATAGCACAAAATTATAAGATTAAAAAGTAGAAAAAATTGAAACAAACATGCAAATTCACTGACAGATCAAGGTGCGTTTATAGAATGGATAAATCTATAAATTGCAAAATGAATATAAGACATTATTGCAGCATTTGGTTGAGACAATAGAGTGAAATAGGAGTTTTTGGGTAGAAAATGGAGTGAGGTGGGTGTCTAGCGCTAGAAAATGGAGTGAGGTGGGTGTCTAGGGGCTAGAAAGTGGAGTGAGGTGGGTGTCTAGCGCTAGAAAATGGAGTGAGGTGGGTGTCTAGGGGCTAGAAAGGGGAGTGAGGTGGGTGTCTAGGGGCTAGAAGGTGGAGTGAGGTGGGTGTCTAGGGGCTAGAAAGTGGAGTGAGGTGGGTGTCTAGGGACAGGAAAATGGAGTGAGATAGAAATTTCCCTACCTCCAGAGCTCTATGACAGAAGAACCAGCAAGTTAGGCGGTTAACACAAGATGAAACACCATAATGGACAGAGCCTCGGACAGCGATCGTCCGGCTTCGACAACTGGCGAAGAAGACTCGGACAGGCGCGCCAACACTCTCCTGGCCGGGGGTAGGCTCTCAGCGGACAGGTGGCCGTACACCCTGGCTGCGTACTTTAAACCGTAGCGAGATTTAGCGAATGCGGCTCTAACGGGATCGGCGTGAACTGCGGAGAACACGGCATAGACTGAGGCGACTCGATCCGATCGAAGCTGGGCAGCCCGGGACTCCAGCGCAGTCCGGTTGCCCATGAGATCTTCGAGTTGTACACAGGTAGACTGCGGCAGTAGCAGGGTGTGCTGCGGCGGCGGATAAGTGCCTAGGAACAGCAACCGATGGCAGAGAGGCTCCTGCTGCGGCTGCAGTCGACTATTGGTCGAGCGAATCAGCTCGCCAACATGAGCGGTCATGGGGAGGACGCCGCCCTGGTGCAGAAATCCCAAGCCAATCACGGCGATAGCGTTGAAAGCGATCCAGGGCAAGGCGAAGCTAAATATTGGCAGGCGACAGCGGAGTCGTTGAGCGACGCATACGGTTGCTAAGGCAACAGCGGGACTAGGAAGCGAAGCTCCTGATGCGGAAACAGTGATAGAGCGGCTAAAGGTACTAGACAGGCGAGAACAATAGCTTTACTGAGCTGCTGCTGCTGTTGCTGCTGCTGCTGAGCCGACTGTCGTAGAGTAGCCCAGGCGTGACGGACGAATACTGGGGCAGCTGGGCCTAGCAACAAAGCCAGATTGATCAGGTGAAGCCAGCGAGGGTGTGTACCGTGTTGAGCCAGGTTCTCCGATTGAGAGTTGTAGCTGAGGAAAAAGAAATGGTGAGGTAAGGGTGGAAATAAAGCGAAGTGAGGTGGGTGCATAAGGGGGTAGTAAAGCGGAGTGAGGTGGGTGCATAAGGGGGTAGGAAAGCGGACTGAGGTGGGTGCATAAGGGGGTAGGAAAGCAGAGTGAAGTGGGTGCATAAGGGGGTAGGAAAGCGGACTGAAGTGGGTGCATAAGGGGTAGGAAAGCGGACTGAGGTGGCTGCATAAGGGGGTAGGAAAGCGGAGTGAGGTGGGTGCATAAGGGGGTAGGAAAGCAGGATGGGGTGGCTGCATAAGGGGTAGGAAAGCGGAGTGAGGTGGGTGCATAAGGGTGTAGTGCATGTGCCCTTGTCGGTTTGCAGGGCGCGATGCACTTTGGGGCTGGCAAGGGGGTTGGCGGGCGTGGCAGGGTCTGGCTGGCAGCCGGGCTTTGCGCGTGCCCCTCCCCAGCCGTGTCCCCTGCCCCGTGCTCAGGGCTGGTTGGCTGCGGCCGGGCCGGCTTTAGCGTGGGAGCGCCCCCCCCCCCTAGGCGGGGTTTTGATTGGCTGACCAGTGCGCGTTTGTTATTTTGCTCTAATTTTTGTGGGCTCAGCCGGTGAAGCCGTCTGCCCCCCCCCCTTAAACCTAAGCCTGTGGTGGTATTTATTAATTTGCGCTCCAGGTTTTTCTGACTCGCCTTTTTTCTTCGGCATTTTCTTGCTGAAATAAAATCAACGACCCAAAAAGGGTACACGTGCATCTGATAGCTCGGCCACAGGGCAAACGCGCATCTCATAACTCGGCTACCGGTAAGCCGCCTGTTTTAACTCAGTCTTTCCTGGGAAGCTTGAGAGATTACAGTAAATTCTCGCCAAAGCGTCATAACGCCAGGAGAGCGGACCCTGTATATCATACTTTATTTTTACTTATACTGTATACCCACTGTATAAGCACTAGAGAGTGTCGCAACACCTCTGGGGGCAACGCTAGTTCTGAGCGTCATCACACCAGAACGAGCAACCTGGTACTCAGAGCGTCATAACGCCTGTCAGCAGTAATACCATCTTGGCAGAGCGTCACAACGCCTGCAGGTACCAACGTACTGTACTTGGGCTGGGCACCCGAACCGACCCGGGTTACGACAGGGGGTTAGGAAAGCGGAGTGAGGTGGGTGCATAAGGGTAGGAAAGCGGAGTGAGGTAAAGCGGAGTGAGGTGGGTGCATAAGGGGGTAGGAAAGCGGACTGAGGTGGGTGCATAAGGGGGTAGGAAAGCAGAGTGAAGTGGGTGCATAAGGGGGTAGGAAAGCGGACTGAGGTGGGTGCATAAAGGGTAGGAAAGCGGAGTGAGGTGGGTGCATAAAGGGTATGAAAGCGGAGTGAGGTGGGTGCATAAAGGGTAGGAAAGCGGAGTGAGGTGGCTGCATAAGGGGTAGGAAAGCGGAGTGAGGTGGCTGTATAAGGGGTAGGAAAGCGGAGTGTGATAGGTTCCTAGGATATTGTGAACTGCATAAATATCATTGGAAAACAGGCACAGCCTACCTAACAAAGTTCCAGGGTGTTACAACAGCCGATCGCGCAAAATCTGACAGGAAATCGAAAGCGCCATTCACGGTTAGAAATTCGTCCATACCCAACGAGGCGAATCTGCTAGCAAATGTCGGATTAAAAGTCAGCGTATCGTACAACACTAACGAGACAAATGCGGCGCTAAATGCGGCCAGAATTGTGGCGCCAAAATTGAAACAGGCGCCAATAGGATCGACTAGCGAGCGGGCGCAACGCCAGGCTGTGTAGAGATAGGGCACAGCGGCGAAGGCGACAAAAGTTGGCCGATTCATAACCCCGATAGCGGTGACAATTCCGGCTGTTGATAGGAGCACCTTTACTAGTGTATGACGACTATTGCCAGGCGCGGAATAGGCATTGAAGGCAAACAGTAGGCAGATAAAAACAATAGCTAGAAGACTCGACTCAATGGCATTGCTCAGAGTTCTAGTACCGTGCACCATGACTATGTACGATGAAGAGTAGAGGAACAGGCAGCGAAACGTGTCCAGACCGAGCTCTCTAGCCAGTAAAGCTACCATAGCGTCATTTGCTAGCGACAAAACTGCTATAGACAGCCGGGTGACTATCACAACAAAGTAGGCGTCAACGTACCAAGAGAAACCGTCCACTAGCAGATGTTTAAATAATAGTAGCGGGCCGTGATAGAACAGATGGAGTATGGCGGCGCTACGGATTGGACGATCAACGGTGAACTCCCAGGGTGGCGGGCTGGTTCGGACACCGAGGAGGTCGCCTGCGATTTTCAAAGATAAAAATACATACGGTTACACAGCTTGCTAGCTTGATAGCTGGTCGGTTGGTCATAAAATTGAAGTTAGGTTGAAGTGCTAGCGGGTCAGAGAAGTTAATCGATGGGTTGGTTGGTGCGCAAGCGGTCAGAGAAATAAATAAAGGGGTTGGTTCGTAATCGTGCGCTAGCGGCCAGAGAAATAAATGGAGGGGGGTAGTTAGTGTGCTAGCGGGCAGGGAAACAAATTGAGGGGGTGGTTAGTGTGCTAGCGGGCAGGGAAATAAATTGAGGGGGTGGTTAGTGTGCTAGCGGGCAGGGAAATAAATTGAGGGGGGTGGTTAGTGCGCTAGCGGGCAGGGAAATAAATTGAGGGGGGTGGTTAGTGTGCAAGCGGGCAGGGAAATAAATTGAGGGGGTGGTTAGTGTGCTAGCGGGCAGGGAAATAAATTGAGGGGGTGGTTAGTGTGCTAGCGGGCAGAGAAATAAATTGAGGGGGTGGTTAGCGTGCCAGCGGGCAGGGAAATAAATTGAGGGGGTGGTTAGTGTGCAAGCGGGCAGGGAAATAAATTGAGGGGGCGGTTCGTGCGCTAGTGGGAGGGAAGAAAACAAATATATTTCTTACCCGCAGAAATCTCAATTGACTGCATAAACTCATCCGGATGCAGATAGCCAGTTTGTGGCAAAAATATAAAAAAGAAACGAAACAGCAGCAAGGCTGTATACGGCTTTGAGTTCTCCTGAAATAAATTAAAGTACAAAATAATTACGTAGCAATTACAATGAATTACATTATCTGCTGCGAAACCTAAATTAAATGTAAGATATATATATATATTTTAAAGGAATTGGTGAAGATTCTTCAGGGGAACGGGTGGAGATTCTTTAGAGGAATTGGTGGATATACTTCAGGGGAATTTTTAGAGATCTTCAGGGGAATTGGTGGAGATTCTTCAAGGAAGTGAGGCGCGCCTACCCTACAGATTACTATTTTAGTAGTGTAAAGCATTTAAAACGGTAAAAAATTAAAGAAATTATTGAAAAACGACGAGACCAAAAACTTTACAGACAACTTCATTATGGATTAATCTGTTAAACTAGGAAACTCAAATGCTAGCAAATATCTAGGGATTTTACAAGCGCAGTAAAAAATCGAATTCATCTTTCTCTAGCCTGCTCTAATCTCCAGAATTCATGCAGCGCATCCAGCTGAGGCCGATTCAACAGTAAACTGGGCCGTTTGGCGCGCAATCTATCGCATGCATCCACTGGCGCCAGGGACCGATGGCGCCGCATTAGATAAGCCGCGGCCACTGTGCCGCTTCGAGTCCTACCAGCTCTGCAGTGCAAGTACACGCTGCCGCCCTTAACAACCGTTGATTCGATAAAGTCGCAGCATTTCTGCAACTGTCTAGCGCTTGGCGAATGACCGCCAAAATCTGGTACAGATATTTGCATCCGAGCTAGGCCCAGCCTGCGGCACTCTTTCTCCCCGGCAACCCAAGCCGGCTTAACCTCGTGCGGTTCGTTTATACTCAGTACAGCTTTGATGTTCTCAGATTTTGCTACAGACTGGAATTCTCTAGCCAATGGCAGCGCGCCCAGCACGAGATGCTCATCGATGCGGTTGTACCAGTCAGACAGGCCAAGCAGTCGCCACGTCAGCGACTTGGTGACAGCTGGGTAGAATAATAAGCGACGGATGGATGGCCAATCCATGAATCAATCAGTCAGGTGACTGTGTCTTTGTTAACAATTTTCGAGGGGTGTCCAAAAGTAGTGGGAATTTTCAACCTAACTCATAGTATCTATAACATACTTTTTGAATACCAATCTAGTACCGTGATCAATCCACCGATGCTCCACCAAGACAATTCACAACCACACACGGTTTCAAGGACAGTAGAGGCAATTCAAAGCATGAAGTTTGAACTTCTGCCTTACCGACCATACTTGTCTGACTTGGCTGGCAGAAGAACGTCAACTGCAACGGTGACTACGAACGTAAAGGTCTCCATCCCTAACGACAAGGATATTTGAGTGTGACTGACTATCGTGTTAAGAACTTCAATAGATATGCTCTTACAGATCGATAGTCAATGTTTTGTTGTTTTGGAATTTTGGAATTTGGGCACGGTACTAGATTGGACATAACTTCTGAATGCCAGTAGGTATTTACAAAATTCAAAAAGTATGTTATAGATAGATAAAGCCACTTTCATTTAACCTCAGCGCTGTTCATCTATCTGAATCCAACAATGAGTTATGTTGAAAATTCCCACTACTTTTGGACACCCCTCGTAGGTATCAATCAGTCATGGTGACTGTGTCTTTGTTAACCAAAAGTTACTATCAGAGACA
The DNA here is from genome assembly GCA_002269645.1 of Macrostomum lignano. Lineage (NCBI taxonomy): Eukaryota > Metazoa > Platyhelminthes > Macrostomidae > Macrostomum > Macrostomum lignano. The sequence goes on along the minus strand of NIVC01000082.1, from coordinate 527,279 downwards.
TGCTAGCCTGTCTATAACTAAGGTGTACAGCGGTCCCTGACTATAAATCCTCAGGTATATACACCCTCAGCACAAGGGAATCTGACCTTACTCCTATCTTAGTTATAAAGATAGCTAAGATATATAGATATATAAAGATGACCTTATTCAAATGAATAAAGAAAATAAACAAGTTCATCGAAAAAATAATATTTTATTAACAAACGTGCGCCGACTTGCAGACAAACAGACAGACAATCACCGCTTACAAATTGGTAACAACTCCAGTTTACAAGATATCAAAATTCATCATAAATGATCATAAAATTAGTCAGATTTCCCAGTCACTGCGAATCCCACCACTCCTTAAGCCAGCGGTCGTGATAAGGTCCCGCCCGCAGTACAGTCAACAGCAGTACAGAGCCAGTCAGAGCAGCCTCTGGTCGTTTTAACACCTGGGCCAAGGTTAGGCGTTTATCAAGCGTCTCAGGTTTTGCCTTTGATGTTGCCGCTGAATCGGAGATGCTGCTGCAGTCTAGGTAGAAGAGAGCACTGTCTGGATTGTAGGCTTTAGCTGAGTTCCAGGCTGCCGGTGGCTGACTAGGATCAAACACGGTTGCCGCCACCTTGAGATGATTTAATTATGCGCTAATTGGAAACATTGAATTTAAAATGATAACCATCTCAATCCACATCTACGAGCGTACCAACCATCAACATCTCTATCTCCATCAAAAATATTCTTATCAAACTGCAGTAGAATAGCAGTATTTTACTTAGGTATTTTTCACTGTCTCAGAACCTAAGTAAAACAGCAGTGACATACTGCATGTGCACATCGGCAAAACTTAATTACTGCGCATTTACTAGGAAAGCTCTTTAAGACAAGCTGAAGGCGTAGTGCCTGTTAATTCGAAGACCAAAGCAAAAAGACAATATGTGTAGCATAAGAACTAATTGTGCATCCACTAAGCGGTTGAATTAAATAAATGAAAATTGTTTTTATAAACAAATTTGATTTTAAAAGCTTTGTTTTTGCAGTTTAACATGTGTGGCAGGCGGGATTCCACTGTAAATTGAAACTCTAAAGAGCTTTCGCGTCACTGTAGAATCGTTAGTGCGTTACTTCTGAGGCGTTCTGGACGCGTTACAGAGTCGTTACTATCGGCCTTAAACAGACTGCTGGATCGACATTTCTGGGCGAATAGAAAATGCATGCTCATCGACTCAAAAGTGATGCACTAACGATTTTACAGTGACGCTAAAGCGCCTCTTCTGCGAACTTTTTGGCGACTTGTACTGGGACATCTCGTCGTTTTAAGAGTCGTTTAGAATCACTTCTTTCTAATTTGACCTGTGTCATCTGCAACGCGTCTGAAACGACTCTATTGGACTTTTCATTATGTAATGAACACTCAGTTTTAGCCTACTGAACTTTAATTGCACTCTAAATAGCCTACTAAGTTAGTAGAAAGTTAAGCGCCAGCATTCTTGGACGGCTTTTTCGCGACTCTGGCCATTCTAAAACTCATGTGACGCGATTGAGTTGTTAAAAAGTCACAAGAGTCGCCCCAGACTTACAAGAGTCACTAGTGAGCTGTTTGAAATGACTCTTAGCGACTCTTGTCACGGTATCGTTTTCAACGGGCTGATGGGTGTAAACAACACAATAGCCATCGAAACACGAACCTCAGCCAGGCTAGCTGTCTCGTCAACTCCGCGCAGGAAATCAGTCTGGCCGAACTCAGGATACAGCAGCAGCACAGGATAGCGCAGCACGCCGTTGCCATCGGCGTCGCCAGCCGCGAACTCCACTTTGGCATCGTCGGGCATCTCCAGCCGCCCGGTGCCCGGCCGGATTTGGACGCCTCGGCGAGCGAGGGCGGCCGCCACGCCGGCGAGTTGGCGCTCGGCACGCCTGCCAACGGCGGCTTCGCGGCGCGCTTTGGCGGCGCTGGCCTCGGCGACGGCGCGGGCCTGGCTGGACAGGCGCAGAAGCTCCGGGTCGGCGACCCACCGGTTGAGGGCTTCGTCGCACCAGGCGGCGCAGTCGGCGTGGCGTTCCAACGACAGTAGGGCTCGGGCGCCGCGCTCGTGAGCTCTGGATAGATGGGGGATGGATTGTTGATAGATGCGGGATGGATTGTTGATAGATGCGGGATGGATTGTTGATAGATGCGGGATGGATTGTTGATAGATGCGGGATGGATTGTTGATAGATGCGGGATGGATTGTTGATAGATGCGGGATGGATTGTTGATAGATGCGGGATGGATTGTTGATAGATGCGGGATGGATTGTTGATAGATGCGGGATGGATTGTTGATAGATGCGGGATGGATTGTTGATAGATGCGGGATAGATTGTTGATAGATGCGGGATGGATTGTTGATAGATGCGGGATGGATTGTTGATAGATGCGGGATATATTGTTGATAGATGCAGGATAGATTTTTAATAGGTGCGGGATGGATTGTTGATTGATGCGGGATAGATTGTTGATAGATGCGGGATGGATTGTTGATAGATGCGAGATAGATTGTTGATAGATGCAGGATAGACTTTTAATAGGTGCGGGATGGATTGTTGATAGATGCGGGATAGATTGTTGATAGATGCGGGATAGATTGTTGATAGATGCGAGATAGATTGTTGATAGATTGTAGATATAGACTATTGATAGATGGTCGATAGATTGTTGAAGATGCGGGATAGATTGTTGATAGATGCGGGATATATTGTTGATAGATGCGAGATAGATTGTTGATAGATTGTAGATATAGACTATTGATAGATGGTCGATAGATTGTTGATAGATGCGGGATAGATTGTTGAAGATGCGGGATAGATTGTTGATAGATGCGGGATAGATTGTTGATAGATGCGGGATATATTGTTGATAGATGCGAGATGCAGATTGTTAATAGATTGTAGATATAGACTATTGATAGATGGTCGATAGATTGTTGATAGATGCGGGATAGATTGTTGATAGATGCGGAATAGATAAAGTGAACATATCATAGACTTAGCAGAACAGAACATAAATAGAAAATCAGTTTCTCACCGGTAATGATCAGGCTTAAGCTGCTTCGCCTTGGCGCAATCTTTATAACAGCTACCATAATTCTTCAGATGGAAGTCGGCGGCAGCCCTGTTGGTGTACAAGACTGCCAACATTTCGGAATGTTTGCAGCCAGATTTCAGGCCTTCAGTGTAGTTCTCCTTGGCCGACTGAAATTCTCGACGCTTGAAATGATAATTGCCCTCCTCTTTATAGCTGCGAGCGGATTCTGCAATGCGCAAGTTTATGTCAGCTTTGGTAAATTTGATGACCGTGGCAATTATTGACCCGTTTGTCAAATATTATGGCACCAACCAACCCCAAAAGCACAGTGTGTGCATAAACGCCCGATTAAAAAATGTTCTGTCTCTGTCTCTGTCTGTAGTAGAAAACTACTAGAAAAAAAATAAAATTCTTACCATCTGGATCCTCAGATTCAAATTTTAATGCTTGCAAAGCTTCAATATCAACAGGTAGAGGCTTTGAAGGATCAATCTCTTGGATGAAAGCGGCGGATTCTTCTAATGGCTAAAAATCAGTTTCAAATCTTTATAAAAATAAGACAATATTGATAAACAATATTTCTAATATAAGTCAGAAGACACAAATAGTAGAAAGTCAAGAAATAGTTGAACGTATGTCAAGGGAACTAGAATTAGACCATAAGAAAAAATTGTAGAAAATAGTTTTTATAAGCCTTGCTTTATATGCTATTAAAGTAACTTTTAAATATACCTTTTTTTAAAAGGCTTGTTATTTATTATCTTTTTTCATCATATTTATTAGTTAAGCCTTCATTAACAATATATGGAAACCTAGAAAATAGATGCTTTATAATATAACTAAAAAATGTATTTATCCTATAGTTACAACTCTTGAAATGAATATTAAATCTTATTCTATAGAATATATTGATGTAACCACGCTCTGGTCGCGGGATCGTGAGGGAAATTTTTTGAAGCATCCCCGATCCCTGTGCACCTACTGGGCAGAGCTGTCGAGACTGGGCCGGGTCCCTGACCAGGCTGACTGACTCCCGCTCTGTTGCGCCCCTGCTGTCTCTGTTCCGTCTCCCACTCAGCCACACTTGCCTTTCCGGAGCCCTACGTGCCCCTCGCCCGCCTCCCCACTTCTCATGCGCTCCTCCCCTTTTCTCATGTACTTCTCATGTTTTTCTCACCTTTTCTCCTCCTGTTTTAGCATGTTTTTCTTGCACTGTCCCCTTCTCATCCCGTGCTTAATTACAGTACTTCTTGTGCTCACCGTCGCCCCATCTCCTTTTAGAATCCCAAGCGGTGACGCAAGCCTTCTGACCCCTCCTTCACCCGATGACTCATCACGCCCTCTTGCGCAACCGTTTCTCATGCTATTGTTCTCTTCTCAAGATTTTTCATACGACACCCACCCCGCCTCCGCTTCTATTGTTCTCGTTTTTGATTCTTTTGTTCTCGTTTTCGCACCTAATCATCACATTTTCCCAGATTTTCTCTTTTCTATTGTTCTGTTTTCCCCAATTATCCCGGATTTCCATTACCTTTGTTCTCGGCCTGCGCCTCATTGTTCTCAATGTTTGCTTGCGCAACACTTCTTCGACATCCTGCTGCGCCAATTATCCTCCCACTCCACCTCCGGATTGCGTAATTTCCCCATTTCTTATGTTGCTATGGCGTTCTCATGCTTCTTATCATGACTCATTCTGACGTCATTTCTCCGGCAGCCAATCAGAGAGAGAGAGAGTCATGGAAACGACCTCGGAGCGGCGGCTGGGAAGGCTATTTAAGGGAGCGGTTTTCGGCGTGAGAACCCTCAGACGCTTCGACTATACGCACTTGTTCCGAAGTGGTGCTTCTTTGGACTTGCTGTCAGACGTTGATCTGACCCAATCGTCTATAGAACGAACCTCTGCCGGTCCGCGGTCTGATACCGCCAAGTTCCTTTAGCTCCCCAAGCGAGCTCATCCGCCGGGCCGCGGTCTGATACCGCCCAGCATCCTCAGCCTGAGCTAGATCAGCGCCTCGTCGCTTCAGCGCATCGCTGCTTCACGTCCTGCCTGTCCGCAGTCAACAGCCGTCCTCGGTCACTCCGTCGCTCTCTCTCTCTCTGTGCTGCTGGTAAATTCCTGTACTGATTTGTGCTCCAATTGCCTTTGCTTATCCGGGGTTTGCTTATTTCCCATTGCTTGATTAGAGAGCTGAGCCAATTGCGTTATTGTATCTTTGCTGTATTTTACTCAATAGTGAAGCCGCCTAATTGCCTGTTTATTATGTCTAAGGGCCTAATTATTAACAATTACTTAACTCCTCATTATTCACACTTTCACTATCATTTCATTCATGGCTTGCTAAGCCTTTCTCCCTGGGTGGCAAAGCATAAGGAAGTTTGGATAAGCTGATGGCCTCTCCCCGTGCAAAGCTCGCCTGTGTGTGCCTGCTGCGGGTTCGTGTGTGGGAAACAACAACAACAACAAAGTATGCTGTCTGGCACCAGAGTCCGGGGCGCCAGAATCGGCCAGCAGGCCTGCAGCGCTAGCAGCAGCACCTCCTGCACCAGCTGCGGGCAGTGCGACTCGGCGCGGATGATGTGGCCTGCCAGCTGGAGTCGCCGAAGTCGCAGCAGTTCACTTGGACGAAGTAGAGGGAGCAGTAGAGGGAAGTAGCGGGTCTCGGCGCAGAATGGCAGCAGAAAGGTTGCAACCCATGCTTACGCGTCCCTTCGCCCTGAGCAATCTAAACTATAGCTAGTACATGTTCGCCTCACACTACTCTCAGTAATTGAAACCGCAAGTCCGCCTCGTTCACAGCCACAAAGGATCCCCTGCTGAGAAATCCTCCAGATTGAGCCCAGAGTTCCCGATCATGCCCCAAGCAGAGTCCCTGTACTCGGCTGCATGCGTCTCCCCTGTTAGCCTAAATCCCCTGGTAACCAATCCAGGCGGGGCTCTAGCCTCGAGAGGTCTGGTAGTGAGATCTAGGTGCGCCAGGTCACATAGAGTGGTGGCAACCGAGTGACCAACTATTGCACCTTGGCTACAGGTGGGGTCCATGTGGGTACTTGGCCCTCTGGTCACGAAAGCGCTATCAAAGCTATAAATCATGTGGACGGGACAGTCTGGTGCTGCAGGTCTGTCAGGTCATTGCCCAGTCATAGGCAGCCTACAGTCATTGACCCCCCCCCCTATGGTCATACGTTCACCTCCCCGCAGAGTGGATGGACACCAAGGGCAGTTACATCAATATTCTTATTTTCTATATTCTAAAAATAGCAAATATATTCTTATTATTCAAATAAAATACTTCTCAAGATCAAAGCAATCATATCAGCTCAAAAAAACACTTAGGTACTTTTTTAGTTCTTTAAACCATGCTAAAGAGGGTGGCCTATATGCCAGAATTTTCTAGTATGTATTTGTCTAGGCATATTTTGCTCAGCATATGTTATGGCATAAAAACATTTTTAGTGTCTTTCAGATAAGTGACATTTTTTGACCATTTTTCAACTGCACAATCTTTGATACATTCCTAAATAAGGATTAAAAAGATGCATAAATACCAATGCATATATTTGCCACAAGTGGGGTACCATCAAAATGACTATATGCAGAATGGTCAAACAACAAAATAGCTATATAAAACAAAATTAAGGAAAGTAATTTTTTACTATGCCTAATTTGGTAAGAAATTAGAATATACTATTAACATTATAAACTATTGTTATTTATGGACTATTTTATTTTCAGTTTTATTTGTTTATAATTACTTTTTCCCACTTTTCCTTAAAATTTCTTCAATTTTATATCTCTTATATTTTCAATTGTACTGCATTTCCTTTTGTCTGCAACTATTTATGATTTAGCACTGTATTAAATGAATTGTATAGGCCTTAACACTATACACAAAATAAAATTTTATCTTTGCTACTTTCTTTCAAAAAATTATTGCACCAAGCTATATCAAATAGTTTGATATAATAAATGACTAGAGGATAGTCAAAATGATATGATTCCAGGTTGTTTTGTCTAATGACTTTACTTTTAATGCCATTTTATCTAAGAGATTTTTTGAGTCATTTTGTCTAACAAATTTATAGACTATTTCTCAGTGAGATATGGTGTATATGCTATAACTTGAAATCTGCATTTATTTTGGTAAAAAAAGTTTTTACAATTTTGTTGAAATGGGCAACCAAGAGTTGGCAAGCCTGATATTTATGATATTTCATTGAAAGGAAGTTGATGTTACTGTGTAAAGTGTGGTATCATAGCCACAAAGAATGATAAAATATGATAAATAAATAATAAATATGATAAGAAGTATACTAAAAAATATACTAGCTTCTAGCTAGATCCACTAAATTTAGTGACCTTCATAACATTTAAAATGTTATCTTCATGCCAAGAAACTTGATTTTAATAAACCTAATTGCAAATAGTGCAATTATATTATATTATTATCATGACAATGTAAATTAGTTCAATAGGTTTATTAGCTTGGACCTTTTTTTAAAGACCTTAAGACCTTTTTTCTTTTACTGAGTTTTGAATCCTTTTATTGGGAACAAATCAAAAGGATGACAGATCAAAAAGATAACAATTAAAAGGGCAACAGTTGAAAAAATGATAGTCAAAAAAGTGACAGTCAAGTAGGCGACAGTCATAACAGTTACAAGTGCATATGTATTAGACTTGCATATATTGTCAAAAATTACATTTTTAAAAAATGAATTAAGTGAAAAATGTACAAATAGTTAAAATGTACATCTTAGAAAACTTAAGAGTCATACATGTGCAACTTTGGGAATCACCCAGCTGTTTCTATTGGCAACATATACATGTAAGTTGCTATTGGCTGAGAGCAGTCACATGATTACTATTTAATCCAATAGAAACTTACACGTGTATGTTGCCAATAGAAATGGCTGAGTGAATCGCAAGGCCAGGATGAAATTCTTGCTCGGGGGTAGGAAAATGTGCACACACAGTTTTAGAGCAACATGCAAATGTGCATGCCAGCTATAAAAATAAGTCATAATGCGGATCATGGCAGCCCATACACAAAAAATGAAATTTCATTTTTCTAGTTTTTCAATTCTATGCCGACACAAATAAAAAAATTGTACTTGAAGTTTAAAGCAGCTTAAACACTACATTTCTTTTAAGAAAATATTCTTTAAAAATTATAAGAGTTTTATTAAACTTTAAAGTAACTGCTTTTGCTTAAAACTATTATTCTTTGTTTTACTTTTGTTTTGAAATTTTCCAGCATAAAAACGGTGTAAGACCAAGATGGCCACACACCAAGATGGCCACAGCTGGGGTGGGGGTCACGGAAAATGACAGCTGGTTTACTATTGGATAGCTTCGGGTGGGGAGATGTGGGGTTGCAATGGGGGGTTTAGTTTTACCAGTATCCAGATTTCAATGACCCTGATCCAGCTCTGGAAGAATCCATTCAAATTCCTCCAGCAGAGCTTGCACCGCCCCACAGCCCAACTCCCCAGCCCTTTGAGATTCTTACAGGTGCAGGATGCAGTCACGGAAAAGACCTTCTAGTGCAGTATGCCCAACGAGACCTTGGCCATCTGATGGATGAAAAAACGCGCCAAAATGGCAACACATACTATCGCTGCACTAAGCGTTTATCACTGCACTGTCATGGCTCCGCAGTCCGCCATGCTGATGGAACCATAGAAGCTCTTGCTCCGCACACATGCGATCCAGTTGATCGGCCAGCTTCAGAAGAGAAAGGCAGCAAAGGAGGTAAAGGAGAGAGCAAAGCGCATGTTGTCATCTATCCATGCCACCCGTACCTTATTGCCATTTCAGATCATAACGAGTTAAAAAAGCCAAAAAATCCACACTTACTTAGTTGCTGCACCCAATATAGCCCTGGAGCATATTTAAGAATCACTGTGCACATTTCTTGCCAGATATTACACTTTGTTTTATGTTCAAATTTGGGATGGGGGGTTCATTGCGTCGCACTTACAGAGCAAGCAGCCTTTATTTGGGCTAGTCACTGCATGTATGTGTGACTCAGTGCACTTCTGCCTCCGTAATTCATCATCATCCCATCATCCCCATCATTATGCATGATATTATATGAGCTACGTATACGAGCTATTAAAATGCAGATATGAGATACCTTTTGCACCCACATTCGCAGAACAGCTAGGCCTGATGAAAGATTTCATAGAAAAACAATTTATTCATTGCTACAAACTGTTGTCAATCTGTTGGTATCAAGAAATAATATGAAATATCGTGAATGGGTGGCAACTGATGCAGTTTTTTATTTTTGATTTCCACTTCTATTGAGTTCACATATGAGCCATATTCTGTTGTTTGAGTTGAATACAAAAGGTAGGCGGGGTTGCTATCAATTCAAGCTTGAATGAGCAAAGAGTTAATTTATGGTCAAACATTCCTCACACTGCTCCCCTAGTGGTGGTGATGCCTCACGGATCGTTACACTCAAGCCAACCCTAGAGCAACATTTTTTCAATCTTGGCCTGTACTGATACGATACGATTGGAAGTCATATAAATACAGTCTCAATAACTGACTGGCTTGCGTGGAGATAAAAATCTATCTATATAAAACAGCTCACCTCAAATCAGCCATATCGTTATTTTTCATTGCAATTTTTTTCAGTTTTAACATTTTAGCCAACTGCTATGGTTGGTAACCATGATAACAATTTGGCTCATAAATAAATAACTCAATATAGTGATTTTGCATGCAGCACTTAGCATGAAGCCTCAGATTTATTTATGTAAATATCATTTGTACTCTTTATGCACTGCGGCAAATTTGCACAGATATGAGATGCATGTATTTTTCAGCAAGTACTGATACCCAAGAGACGCAAGGCTTCAATCAAAGTGTGACAATTCTGAAATCTCGTCAAAATAAGCCGAACCTCTAAATGTACAGATACACATATGTACAGATACAAGTCTGATACAAACAGAAAAGAGAAGAGATCAGATAGGAGAGATGAAAGAGGAGAAAGGAGAGATGAGAAAGAAGAGATGAGAAATGAGACAGTAGAGCTAGAACAGAGGAGAGAGGAGAGGGAAGAGATTATAGAGACGAGTGGAGAGAGAAGAGAAATATGTGAGAGCAGACATGAAAGACAATGGAAGAGAAGTGGAGTGAAGGAGAAAGGAGAATAAAGGGGGAGAATCAAGAGGACAGGAAGAGGGGAAGGGAGAGAAGAGAGATGAGAGGAAATATAAGAATGAAGAAGGGAGAGAGTAGAAAGGAGAAGAGATATGGGAAAGCAAGAGAGATAAGAGATGAGAGGGAGGAGAGAGTAGAGAGGGGAGGTGAAAGAGTAAAGGGGAGAAAGTTCAGAGAAGAGTTGGGAGAGTTGGGAAAAAAGAGGAGAGATGTTAAAGGAGAGTACAGATAAGAGATGAGAGAGAGGAGATAAGACAGGAAATAAATGATAGGAGAGAGGGTCGAGATGATAGAGGAGAGAGAATAGAGAATTTTGCACTGACCTACGAGGTGCGAACAAACACAAGAAATCAAACTGAAATGTGCTAATTTTAACAGTCCCAGACTTCCATTGTTCCTACAAATTTTTAAACAGCGGGGCAGGACCTCCTGCAGGGGGGGGGTGGGTTTCACAAACGCGAAATTTCATAACCGCTAAAAGCACTTGCTTTCATAAACGCGAAACTTCACAAATGCGAAACTTCACAACCGCTAAATCACCTACTTTCATAAGCGCTAAATTTCATAAACACGAAACTTCACAACCGCTAAATTTTTTGCTGTCACTTTAACAAACGCGAAACTTCACAACCGCAAAACTTCACAAACGCAAAACTTCACAACCGCTAAATGTCATCTACTTTCACAACCGCGAAACTTCATAACCGCGAAACTTCACAACTGCTAAAAATTTTGCACATACTTTCATATATTGCAGTCTTTTTAGCGGTTGTGAAGTTTCGTGGTTATGAAGTTTTGCGGTTGTGAAAGTAGATAACATTTAGCGGTTGTGAAGTTTCACGTTTGTGAAGTTTTGCGCTTATGAAAGTGCGGTGATTTAGCGGTTGTAAAGTTTCGCGTTTGTGAAGTTTCGCGTTTATGAAAGTGACTGCAAAAAAATAGCAGTTGTGAAGTTTCGCGGTTGTGAAAGTAGGTGATTTAGCGGTTGTGAAGTTTCGCGGTTATGAAGTTTTGCAGTTGTGAAAGTAAATGATTTAGCGGTTGTGAAATTTTGCGTTTGTGAAAGCAACCCCTGCAGGGCAGACCCATAGCAATTTTTCCAGTTTCCAAGATAATATTGACTTATAGGGAATAAACACATACCGTACGAGCTCAAATTTGAGCTCAAATCCTAAATGTTTAAACATTGCCACATGAGCACGGAGTCACAACATAGTTTGAATATAATGGAAAGTGCATGTAAATAAGCAAAAAGCGGTATCCAATGGGGCAACACGAGCAAACTTTCAATATGCTAATTGGGAGGGGATTAAGCAATCACGGGCTGACTACCATTCTGCCACTCAGCGGGGGTTGAATGGGAGACTAACTCCTAATAAATACATTTTCTCAGTCCTATAATCTTTAATGGCATGACATGGCCTTCACACATGGGGGCTCCAAGGCCTCCAGGCTCCTTCCAGTGATTTTTTTAGAATAATCTTAGGCTCTTAGCAAAGACAGCGCACTGCCCCCATCCACCAGAAGGTGGGTGGGCACATTCTCGATTGGATATTCTACAACAATATCTATCCCGCATTGCCTTCTAGCTGGCCTCAGCTGGTACAAGTCGGGCACTTTTTCAAACATAGGCTTCTTTCCTATGTTTGCTATCTATCTTTCCTATCTTTCCTTCTTTCCTAAGGGGAGAGAGTGGAGACCAGAGATAAATGAGAAGAGAGAGCAAAGATGAAAGAGAAGAGAGGTGAGGGAAGATTGACGAGAGAAGATGGGAGAGAGGAGATAGAAAAGAAGAGAAGAGAAGAGAGAGAGAGGAAACAAAAGAGAAGATAGAAGTTTCAAAGGATCCGAGGGGCATAGAGAGAGACAGCAGGCCAGAGATTTTGCCAATACATGTTTTTGAAAGACAAGTTTTTGTTTGAGTATGACTTCAGATTTTAGAACTAGATATAAGCTGAGCTGAGAGAGAAGATGAAAGTAGAGGCTGAGAGTAGAGAAAGGCTGAGAGCAGAGAGGGGCTAAGAGCAGAGAGGGGCTGAGAGTAGAGAGGGGCTGGGGATAGAGGTTGAGAGTGGATAGAGGCTGAGAGTAGAGAGAGGCTGAGAGTGGAGAGGCTGAGAATAGAGGGGTTGAGAGTAGATAGAGGTTGAGAGTAGAGAGGTTGAGAGTAGAGAGGCTAGTTCACGTTGTTCTCAATCCATTCCACTATACATGTAGTTTTTATCTAATGTGACTAAGCCAGGTGCTTTTAGTGCAGGGGTTGGCAAACTTTTTACCTCGATTGAGAACCCAGCTCATGACTGCCCTTCTAGTCCGCTTCATTGGCCCCCAAAGTGAAGTGAGGAGTCTTGATGACAGAGCGGGCCAGAGGTGAGGAGAGAGGGTAAGGAATAGAGAAGAGAAATACAAGCATAGGATAAAGGAGAGGCGAAGGAATAAAGGAGAAGAGAGTTGATGAGAGGAGAGATTAAATACGAGCGGAGAGAGAAGAGAAGGGAGATTAATGGAGAGGAGAAAGGAGGAAAGGGAGAAGAGAATGAAGAGGAAAAGGAAGATGAGAGCAAAGAGGTGAGGAGAGAGGAGAGGAGAGAGGAGAGGAGAGAGGAGAGGAGAGGAGAGAGGAAAGTGCAGAGATGAGAGAGAGAAAAGATAAGAGGAGAGGGCAGACATGAGAGAAAAAAGATGAGAGAAAAGGGCAGACATGAGAGAGAGAATAGATAAGAGAGGAAAGGGCAAGAGATGAGAAAGGAGAGAATAGAGATGAGAGAGAGAGAGAGAAAAGATTAGAGACGAGAGGGCAGAGATGACAGAGAAAAGATAAGAGACAAGAGTGCAGAGATGAGAAAAAAGATGAGAGACAAGAGGGCACTCCAATTTTTGCTAACTTCTATCATAACTAATACCTTTACCTTCTACCTTTAACTTTTAACATATACAAACAACACGTCAGTTTTAGTATATTGAGATAGGTTTGAAACTATTATCCATGATACAAAAATCAAATGTCTTGTGCTAGTAGTGCTACTAGCTTTAGTAGGTAGTAATACCTGCTGTAAAGGGAAGTGTTTTTTGTTTTACTTAGTCTAATTTCACTAACGAAATCTGTTTTCTCTGAGACTTGAAGCTACGTCATACCCCATCCCAATCATAGCCAATAGGAAATGAGGAAATATATAGACCTACTCCTATCCAAGCAGCCATTCAGAGCTGTGGCCATTTTGGTGTGTGGCCATCTTGGTCATGCAACCTTCCAGACTATGAAAAAGAAGAGAACTTAAGCGCGCATATGCCACATGGCATATAACCTTGTTGAATGCATGTAAAAGTCAAATCCTGTCTGTGATTCTGTGGCAAACAGCTTCTTGTGCAAGCGCATACAATGGAGCGCGCACACACCTTCTTTAAGAGCCCACAAGTAGGCTCCTTTTTAGCGTGCAAGCGCATACAAATTTGACAAGCGTGCACAAACGTGTAACAACTTTTGAGCAAAAATTCCATCCTGGTCCCAAGGTTGCGCCTAAGCATGCTTAGAGTACATGCATGTATAGTAATGTACCAAGGCCTACTCAAGTATTGAAGGACAGGAAACCCTGTTGGAACATTTTGAGGTAGTTTTTTTCCAAAAAATATATATTAAACATAGCAAGTTTTCATTCTTAGCACAGAAAGTTGTTATTGCTCTTAGTCTAGACTCAATGAGCCAATGCTCATCTTTTGATATGTTTTGCCTTTTTTATAGGTCTATTGATATTGATATTCATAAAACTTTTCTATATTTAGCAAATAATTATAAAGTAGACTGCAAATTCATATAACTACTACTCATAAAATAAATTTTAACAAAGTTAACAAATATGCATATATAAGTCTAGGCCTAATTTTAATTACTCATACATTTTAACAAATATATTTTGAACACATAGAAGTCTAATACATGTGAACTTGTAATTGTAATAAATATATTATGATTGTTGTTACCCTTTGACTGTTGACTTTATGATCTATTGCCCTTTTGACCTGTAGCCCCTTCATCTAAGGATTAGACAAAAAGGCATTAGAAGAATCAACCAGATACCAAGGATACTTCCATTCAAGAATATTTTGTAACAAAAATGGACAATTTAGTTTCTTAACAAAACTTACTGGTAAGTATTCATCCATTGCAGGTGCAGGAGGTAGCTAAGCCTAGTCTTTGTTAACTTTAGTTGAAGGATGCTACCCAGTAGTTTAAATTATTAACAAAATTAAACAGCTATTTCAAAAAAATTAGATTTAGTACTTAGTAGGCCAAAAGACGCAAAACATGATTTGAATTTACTTTTTTTGAAATTCAATTGTTAATGTAGGGCCTATTGTCCTGAAAAAAAGTTCACTTGACTTTTATAGTCTTAGGCCAAGTCGCCCTGCTTACTTTATTATTGTCTCTTAAAAATGGTATTAAAGAAACTAAATTTTATACAAAACAAAAAGCGCAACTGGAATTATTTCTAACACCAATCTGCTGCTGCTCTTGAAGTGCTATTACTAGTAACAGGTCACGGGAAAGTAATTCAAATAGTTGTTTACTATATTTTAAGAAACAAACCATTATAACAATTAACCAGATAAAACATTACGTGATTTAAATATTAACAGGTTTTTGTGAAAATTTAGAATAGTATAGTTTTTATTTTAGTTAAATAAAGTAAAGAGCACGTAAAGCGTGTTCATCATATTTACAATTGCGACGTTTCGTATTCAAACTTGTTTTAATTAGAGGCTTTAATTTGTAACAGATAACTTATAAGCTCACCCTAATCTAGCTTTTAAAGTAAAAAAACAATCATTTAACTTAAAGTTAATAATAATTTTACGTTCCCTTTTGCTTATAATGTTTATTTTCGCTTAACACTATGTAGGTACCAAGCCTATATACCATAAACAACTGGTTTCTAATGGAGTAAATCATGTAAATGGACATAAAATATAAATAAATAAAACCTAATACTATTTATAATTTAGGTCTCTTCTATTATTTTGAATTTTAATGACTTCAAATATTTTTCAAAAGATCTAATATATAAATTGAGTAGTAGCAGCTTCTACTGTGCCTTCTAGAGTAGGTTATAACTTTTTATATTTTTGTGCTTGTTATTTATTTGGTAATGATCTTTCCATTAAATAAACATGTATGGTAGGTTGGTCTATTTATTTATTTATAGATATTTCTACTTACAAATTCCCTTAACTTTTTTCCTTTATTTCAATATTTATTTAGCACTATTTAAATGCCTAATAAAAATATGTTATTATAACTCATAACAATAGCAAATTTTTAGTGCACATGTCACTTTATACCTTGATTTTAAGAAGGACCAGAACTATAAAATAGCAAAATTCAAGGAAGCTCAAGATATATTTCAATAAAAAAGGCAAAATGCATAGAATATAATGATAGTAGAGTACAAATATGTCATAACAAATATAAAGCTAAACACTTTTATTTATTTAAAATTTATCAACTATAACTATACTGTACTTTCCTAGGATGTCTTGATTGCTTTGATACTAGAAGTCCTAATGAGTATCCTAACTATATATAGACTAAATAACAAACAGCCTATCCTGTAATTAATCTTTCATGTGCATTTAATCCAGAATCACCACCCAAGACAATGGCAGCAATGCTACCTAAGCTAGCTGACATACAGCGCCTATCAAGTTCAATAATCCGCATTCTTGGCCAAAATCCAAGCCCATTTACTCTACAAGGTACTAATTGTTATTTAATTGGCACTGGAGCCAAGCGCTTAATGATTGACACCAGCAGTCCAGATAAGCCAGAGTATATTGACTTAGTGCGCCAGGTATGTTAGAGTGGCGGGACTTGAATGGGACTCTCAATATTTGGGACTAGAATGGGACTCTCAATATTCGGGACTAGAATGGGACTCTTATCTAGGACTAAAATAGGATTCTCAACATTCGGGACTAGAATGGGACTCTCAATATTCGAGACTAGAATGGGACTCTCAATATTCGAGACTAGAATGGGACTCTCAATACTCGGGACTAGAATGGGACTCTCAATATTCGAGACTAGAATGGAACTCTCAATACTCGGGACTAGAACGGGACTCTCAATATTCGAGACTAGAATGGGACTCTCAATACTCGGGACTAGAACGGGACTCTCAATATTCGGAACTATAATGTGACTCTCAATACTCGGGACTAGAATGGGACCCTTAATATTTGGTACTGGAATGGGACTCTAAATATTCGGGACTAGAATGGGACTCTTTATATTTGGGACTAGAATGGGACTCTAATATTCGGGACTAGAATGGGACTCTCAATACTCGGGACTAAAATGGGACTCTCAATACTCGGGACTAGAATGGGAATCTCAATACTCGGGACTAGAATGGGACTCTCAATACTCAAGACTAGAATGGGACTCTCAATACTCGGGACTAAAATAGGACTCTCAATATTCGGCACTAAATCGCACTTACATTTTATTTTCCCAATCAAAATAAGGTGCTGCGGGAAGAGCGCTGCACCGTGGATAAGTTGGTGCTCACTCACTGGCACCCCGATCACGGTGGCAGCGCTGTGGCGCTTCAGCAGATGCTGTGGACTGAAAGCGCCGCCTACGCCACTGTGCACAAGTTTCCCTCGCTGACGCATCCGCAGCCGCCCCACACTGACGGCCTGGTGTTTCACAACCTGCGAGATGGTGACCTGCTGCAGTGCGGCGAAGTGCAGCTGAAGGTGCGGCTGCTTGGTGAACTTGCGATGTCTAGGGCCACTTTCTCAGATCCTCAGTTGCTGGGCCACTCTCTCAGATCCTCAGTTGCTGGGCCACTCTCCCAAATTCTCAGTTGCTGGGCCACTCTCCCAAATTCTCAGTTGCTGGGCCACTCTCCCAGATCCTCAGTTGCTAGGCCACTCTCTCAGATCCTCAGTTGCTAGGCCACTCTCTCAGATCCTCAGTTGCTAGGCCACTCTCTCAGATCCTCAGTTGCTGGGCCATTCTCTCAGATCCTCAGTTGCTGGGCCAGCCTTCCAGACTGTCAGTTGATGGGACAGCCTCCCAGATCAGTTGCTGGGCCACTCAGCTAAAAGTACACTCGCACCCGTGACCACGCAGGTGCTGCACACGCCGGGACACACAGACGATCACCTGTGCCTGCTCTATCCGACCGAGTCCGCACTGTTCTGTGGCGACTCTGTCCTCGGTCATGGCAGCGGCGTATTCGAGGACCTCACCGGCTACATGCGCTCCCTGCGTCTCATGCAGACCCTGCCTGACATTCGAGTCATGTACTCGGCTCACGGTGACGTCATTGAGCAACCAGCTGATAAGCTGAACGAATACGTTGAGCACAGGATGCAGAGAATTAATCAGGTGCGCCACTTGATTTATCAAACTGATCCTTTAAACGACGTAGCTCGACCTATAAACTACACCGTGATGTTTTTTGATACCTATCGTCTTCAAACTCTAACGCCTCTCCCAGGTGCAAACCGCTGTAGCCAAAGCTGGACCTTCAGGCGCCACGCCGGAGGCTCTGGTGGACACTGTGTACCCGGAGGTCACGGACCCCGCTCTGCGAATGGGCGCCCTGCGCAATCTTGGTCAGGCGTTAAAGTTTCTAGCCGACGAAGGCATCGTTGAATGTCTGGACGGCGATGTCTGGCGATTAGCTAGGACGAACAAACTTTGATGGAATACCTGGTGTCTGCACTGTGCGTATGGCGAATTTCTCGAATATTTACTTCTTTTAATGCGTTACTTAATAGTCTGTTAAAGGGCATAAGAGCTTGTTGTTATCTAGACGAGATAGACGAGGTTTAGTGTCATTTGATTGGCTGGGGAGAGAGAGAAGAGGTTTAGTGTCATTTGATTGGCTGGGGAGAGAGAGAAGAGGTTTAGTGTCATTTGATTGGCTGGGGAGAGAGAGAAGAGGTTTAGTGTCATTTGATTGGCTGGGGAGAGAGAGAAGAGGTTTAGTGTCATTTGATTGGCTGGGGAGAGAGAGAAGAGGTTTAGTGTCATTTGATTGGCTGGGGAGAGAGAGAAGAGGTTTAGTGTCATTTGATTGGCTGGGGAGAGAGAAGAGGTTTAGTGTCATTTGATTGGCTGGGGAGAGAGAGAAGAGGTTTAGTGTCATTTGATTGGCTGGGGAGAGAGAGAAGAGGTTTAGTGTCATTTGATTGGCTGGGGAGAGAGAGAAGAGGTTTAGTGTCATTTGATTGGCTGGGGAGAGAGAGAAGAGGTTTAGTGTCATTTGATTGGCTGGGGAGAGAGAGAAGAGGTTTAGTGTCATTTGATTGGCTGGGGAGAGAGAAGAGGTTTAGTGTCATTTGATTGGCTGGGAAGAGAGAGAAGAGGTTTAGTGTCATTTGATTGGCTGGGAGAGAGAGAAGAGGTTTAGTGTCATTTGATTGGCTGGGGAGAGAGAGAAGAGGTTTAGTGTCATTTGATTGGCTGGGGAGAGAGAAGAGGTTTAGTATTATCTGAAGACAGACATACCTTAGAGGTTTAGTATATTGTGATTAGCTGAGGGGAGATAAAAGTGTTAGTAGTGTCATTTGATTGGCCAGAGGTAGTACATTAAGATCATGTGATTTTTGGGTTCTTTGTTATGCGCCAATGTTATTTTTTTAAATTATTCAATGATAAAGTTAACTTTAGAGACATTTTAGCTAAGTGTAGCATAAAATATGTAATTTACGAACGAATTTTTTCAAGTTATATTTTTTTGTCCTTTATATGATGACGTTCGTACGCATTTACATACTCGTGTTGATTTTTGTATTGACGCGCTTTGGTGCTACTAATTAAAGATTACTACTGGATTGCTGTGGAATTGATTTCGGAGATTGGACTTTCATTAAATATAATTAAAGTAATGATTTTAGTTAATTCAATACATTTTCGCATTTTTCCTATTGACGGAATACGCGAACTTCAACATGAAAAGTTAAACAAGAGTCTTTAACAGATAGAGCTTTGCTTTTTATCATCCTTTCTCACTCAGATTGTTACGTACGAGCTAGCTTCGTTCCTATTGGCTAGTCTGGGGCTCTCTCCGACACCCACCTCACTCGGATTGTTTGCTTCGTTCCTATTGGCTTGTCTGGGGCTCTCTCCGACACCCACCTCACTCTTATTGTTTGCTTCATTCTTATTGGCTAGTCTGGGGCTCTCTCCGACACCCACTTCACTCGGATTGTTTGCTTCATTCTTATTGGCTAGTCTGGGGCTCTCTCCGACACCCACCTCACTCGGATTGTTTGCTTCATTCTTATTGGCTAGTCTGGGGCTCTCTCCGACACCCACCTCACTCGGATTGTTTGCTTCATTCTTATTGGCTAGTCTGGGGCTCTCTCCGACACCCACCTCACTCGGATTGTTTGCTTCATTCTTATTGGCTAGTCTGGGGCTCTCTCCGACACCCACCTCACTCGGATTGTTTGCTTCGTTCTTATTGGCTAGTCTGGGGCTCTCTTCAGGACCCAAACTAACTAATAATTTTTGTTTTCAGTTCCAAACCCTGAGAGTTTTCACATGAAAATGTAAGCTGTAATACGCCATTAATCATCGTCGCTAGGAATGTCCGCCCTATTTTCGTACATGTAGCTTCTATACTTGTCCGATCGCAACAACGCTCTTTGCATCTCTGAGTGCAGATTTGAGTCGCCAAAGTCGGTATTGTGCACTAGTACAGATTTTTTGGTTTTATCTTCCGTCTTTTGCTCTTGAAAAAGGCATGTGTACGTTTTGAGTTCTCTGTACTTAGCGTTGAAGGTTTTCACATGATGCATTACACGATGGAAGCGAAGCATTAGAAAGTAAGTCCTAGCCAAGATTGTCGCTTCGGCGATGATTAAATTCGACATGCCGTAATCGACTAGAAAATCATAGAACTCGTATTTAGTGCCGGTTGGATCCGTGCTAGCGAGCAGTCGGTAAAGATAACCGTAGACTACAAGAATTATGCTGCCCAGCCAGTTTATTCGGCGGATCAAGCGCAACAGTGAGACTGAAATAATGCATGTAGTTTTCAATGACTGATTGTGGGGTTATTGCGGCTCCAGTGTACATTGACTCACTTAGCCTTGATTTTTAATTTTTAATAAGATAAAGAAAATATTGGAGTGGTTGTTGCGGCTTCAGTCAGTGTATTGAGTCACCCAGCTTTGATTTTAATAGAATGGAGATAAGATTGGGGTGGTTGTTGCGGCTTCAGTCAGTGCACATTGACTAACTTAGCTTTGGTTTTAATAGAATGGAGATAAGATTGGGGTGGTTGTTGCGGCTTCAGTCAGTGCACATTGACTAACTTAGCTTTGGTTTTAATAGAATGGAGATAAGATTGGGGTGGTTGTTGCGGCTTCAGTCAGTGCACATTGACTAACTTAGCTTTGGTTTTAATAGAATGGAGATAAGATTGGGGTGGTTGTTGCGGCTTCAGTCAGTGCACATTGACTAACTCAGCTTTGGTTTGAATAGAATGGAGATAAGATTGGGTTGGTTGTTGCGGCTTCAGTTAGTGTATTGAGTCACCCAGCTTTGATTTGAATAGAATGGAGATAAGATTGGGGTGGTTGTTGCGGCTTCAGTCAGTTTATTGAGTCACCCAGCTTTGATTTGAATAGAATGGAGATAAGATTGGGATGGTTGTTGCGGCTTCAGTCAGTGCACATTGACTAACTCAGCTTTGGTTTGAATAGAATGGAGATAAGATTGGGTTGGTTGTTGCGGCTTCAGTTAGTGTATTGAGTCACCCAGCTTTGATTTGAATAGAATGGAGATAAGATTGGGGTGGTTGTTGCGGCTTCAGTCAGTGTACATTGAGTCACTCAGCTTTGATTTTAATAGAGTATGTTACACTGCAGCTAAAATTGTGTTTCAGCTTCAGTGTAACATAAAAATATTGCAGCTTTATTTACATGTAAATATATGTAGACATAAAAAATCACTTACTAGAGTGCAGCAACTGCGGCACTTGAGACAGCTGATCCCACATAAAGGCATTTCTATTCTCTTCCGAGTCAGTAGACCGCTGCTCAACATTCTGATTAAGCCAGTGGTCGACATTAGACGCATCTCTACTCGGCCGCAGACTCTCTGGACTGTTACCTGCTGTCTCGTCAAAAATTACAAGTTTATGTTTAGGAGTAATTGATAATTTTTAAAGAAAGCTACATACTCGATCGTTAATCAAATTACTCACATCGTTTTCGTTGCAGTGTCTCCCGGCAGTCGAGCGTTTTAGACTTGCGAGTCATTTTATTATAAATTCAATTTTTGTATGAAACTTACGGCAATGAGTTATTTAATTATTATTAAAAAACTTACCTTCTTTAATTGTGCCGAGACGTGGCCGATGACTTTCTAGCCATAGACTGCCATGACTGGAGCAAACGGTATAGCTACTACGATCGCTATATACGTTGTTACTGTAGTACGTATACTACGGGAATCCATGCCTTAGCAAGGATTGGTAGCTTCCCATTGGTAGCTCCCATTGGTAGCTATGGGGATACAAATACGTCACTTGGCAAAAGGCAATATACAGCTAGTTATTTACTGTACTGTTTGTTTTTTTACTATTTTTTTAGCTCAACTACATAAAATATATTATTAAAACTGAAAGCGGGCACGCTAAATGCTTGCCGAGAATTTTGCCCGCCCTAAGAAGTAGTAGACTGCGCCACAGGTACTATATAACAGATATTACATTGTCTCTGTGGACTGCACTGACACGAAATTTGCTGGTAGAGAGACTTTAGCCCATTTACAAGTACACGCACAGATACAGGCGCGTCGCCACCAGGGGCACAGGGGGGGACATGTCCCCTCCAGTAAAGCTATGGGGGACACACCAATGCTTTGTCCCCACCCCACCTTGTGACCCGTTGTGGTAATCTTTATTTTCTTGAGGGCACCAAAGGGCCTTCGGCTCCAAAATAAGTTCTTGCGGCGCTAGAATGAGTGCCTGCGGCGCCAGAATGAATGCCTGCGGCGCCAGAATGAGTGCCTACGGCGCCAGAATGAGTGCCTGCGACGCCAGGATGAGTGCCTGAAGCACTAAAAGGACTGCCTACGGATCTAAAAGGAGTGCCTGCGGTGCTAAAAGGAGTGCCTGCGGCGCTAATAGGAGTGCCTGCGGCGCCAGAAGAAGTGCAGCCTGCGGTGCCAAAATGAGTGCCTGAAGTGCTAAAAGGAGTGCCTGCGGCGCCAGAACGAGTGCCTGCGGCGCCAAAAGGAGTGCACCCTACGGCGCCAAAAGGAGTGCCTGCGGCGCCAAAAGGAGCTCTGTCGACACGATTCTCAAAATAATGAAAATGTAGGAATTTAGCCATGTACATGTTGAATTCTTGGCTTTAACCCCCCCCCACCATAAAATCCATGGAGATGGCGATGCCCCTGCAGTTAAATTACTTAAGCGAGGACATAATATTTTTTACGTAACGTATATACAGTTTGGTTCGCGAGGAAAGGCTCAAATCTCGCGAGACCCTCGCGAGATTTCGCGAGAATCTGTGTGTAACTCTCTCTCCATTGGCTGAGCGTTTATTGAGCTTGTAGGCTGAATCGAGAGAGAAAACCCCATGGGGATAATTGGGGTTGGTGCATGCATGGTGTGCGAAATGGGGGGTCCAGGGCTCGTACGAGCTCACAGAGATTTGCTTGATATATTTCGGAGTGTAGTTATATAAATCGTCTCAAAGCAGTGAAAATTGTTGCCTAGAAAGTTGCATACTAAGATTCTCGTAATCGTTATACAATTAATTTTAAATTAGAATTTTGAGATTTTTGTTGAATAACAGCAATGAGTACTTTGATGTTAACATTAATGTAAAAATTCATTAATTCCAGCGAAGTGAAAAATTTGCGTTTTTTATGCAGTTTACAATGTTAATTACAAAATAAGTAGTGAGCAACATGACAATGGAGGGATAATATAGTGTGCACCGTCAAGGGTTTCCAGTTCATTCATCTGCCGACAGTTCGTCTTGTAAAACAAAATGTTTTACAATATACACCTAAAATAAGAAAGCTTAACTTAAAACCCAATCTCGAACTTCGTGAGTGTGAGCGAGTGAGAGAGTGAGTGTGAGCGAGTGAGTGACTGTGAGTGAGTGTGAGCGAGTGAGAGAGTAAGTGTGAGCGAGTGAATGACTGTGAGCGACTGAGTGAGTGTGAGTGAGTGAGTGCGAGCGAGTGGGTGATTGTGAGCGAGTGAGTGAGTGTGAGTGAGTGAGTGTGAGCGAGTGGGTGATTGTGAGCGACTGAGTGAGTGTGAGTGAGTGAGTGTGAGCGAGTGGGTGAGTGTGAGCGCGAGTGAGTGAGTGTGAGCGAGTGAGTGAGTGTGAGCGAGTGGGTGAGTGTGAGTGAGTGGGTGAGTGTGAGTGAGTGAGTGTGAGCGAGTGAGTGAGTGTGAGCGAGTGGGTGAGTGTGAGTGAGTGAGTGAGTGTGAGTGAGTGAGTGTGAGCGAGTGAGTGAGTGTGAGCGAGTGGGTGAGTGTGAGCGAGTGGGTGAGTGTGAGCGAGTGAGTGAGTGTGAGTGAGTGAGTGTGAGCGAGTGGGTGATTGTGAGCGACTGAGTGAGTGTGAGTGAGTGAGTGTGAGCGAGTGGGTGAGTGTGAGCGCGAGTGAGTGAGTGTGAGCGAGTGGGTGAGTGTGAGCGAGTGGGTGAGTGTGAGCGAGTGAGTGAGTGTGAGTGAGTGAGTGTGAGCGAGTGGGTGATTGTGAGCGACTGAGTGAGTGTGAGTGAGTGAGTGTGAGCGAGTGGGTGAGTGTGAGCGCGAGTGAGTGAGTGTGAGCGAGTGAGTGAGTGTGAGCGAGTGGGTGAGTGTGAGTGAGTGGGTGAGTGTGAGTGAGTGAGTGTGAGCGAGTGAGTGAGTGTGAGCGAGTGGGTGAGTGTGAGTGAGTGAGTGAGTGTGAGTGAGTGAGTGTGAGCGAGTGAGTGAGTGTGAGCGAGTGGGTGAGTGTGAGCGAGTGGGTGAGTGTGAGCGAGTGAGTGAGTGTGAGTGAGTGGGTGAGTGTGAGTGAGTGAGTGAGTGATTGAAGTTATTTGCAAGCTAAGTCATTATAGTGAGTTCTTTGCGTGCTGTTTTTATCGCTATACAAACCGAAACAATAGGCCAAAAGTTGGAACTGAAAAAGACTGACAAAAGATGACGATATGTGACTTTTAAGGTGAGCTGTTATAAATATATTTTTATCACGATGCAAGCCAGTCAGTTATTTAGACTATAGTCTGCTTTTCAATCGTACCAGTAGGCCTAAATTGAAAAAAAAGTTACTCTATAGGGTTGGCTTGTGTGTAACGATCCACAACTAGTCACAATCAATGCGCATAAGGAGAAAAGGGGCTTGACGACAGTGACCATAAATTAACTCTGCTCATTCAAGCTTGAATTGACAGCCACCCCGCCCACCTTTTCGAAGTCCCAAAGTCTGAACCATGGAGCACGGTATTTGCAGTAGACTGTTATAGTTTGATCCCCATTCCCCATTTGTTCAGAGAATAAGAGGCTTGGCTGACTTCGGACTATTAGAATACTTTATTCGGACTATCGTAAAATAGAGGCTCTGTGGACAAATAAATGACTCACCCTGGTGAAGGATTGAAATGGAGAAGGGCGAGCATCATAGCTTGCTTTGCCTCAAACCGGCTAATAGGACTGGGTAGTAAAACTGCCTGTCGGTATACACCAACAAGAGGGTGCCTTAGCTCCGAGAACACCCACCCCATGGCCCCGCACCGAGCAAACTACGAGCGTAGCTGAGAGTCCCCGTGTTACAAACAAGAAGCAGGCAAACAAGCTTAAAATCCTGAGGGAAGTCCTGACTGTAACATGACAGAGGGCAGTACGGAAAAATATTATCTATAGATTTGTTGCACATCTGAACAGCCAGTAGCTTCCAGAATTCTTCAATTCCATCGGCCAGTGCTTGTTCCGTCTTTGGCTTGATCTTCTTTTCCAGATGATCCTTGAGGTGGCTCCACAGAATAGCCGAATGGGTTGCTTTTCAACTTGATCATCTGGCAATACTGTGTTGTTGTTCGAACCCAACCCAGCAGTCGCCGAATTCTCTTCATTGTGCAGATAGAAAGGCGCAAACCAAACTTTAATCTCACCCTATTGCACAAGTCTTGAGCTGAAACTTGGCCATTAGTGGCGTCAAGCAGCGCATCGATGAAGCCCCCATTTTCGGGGCAGAGATTTATCCTTGCTAATTTTTGTCCTTGACAGAGTAGGATGGCGCCTGATGGCACGCCGGGAGACCTGAATTTCGCTACTAATTTCAGCTACACTTCTTTTCTCTAAGTAAAACTTTGACAGGAGATCAATACGTTGCTTGTCCGTCAGGCGACGTCCAATCTCCATTTGCAAGCTTCGTGAAATTGCTGTTAGTCTTCCTATTAGCTGTGTCAGACAGGCGCGGATCCAGAAAATTTTTGAGGGGGGGCAACTATAGATATACCAAACACTACAACCCCATATTGGAAAGTAGACCTGGCATAGTAGCAGGCCAAAAAAGTATGATCAAAATTTCTTTGGCCGCGGCCATGGCCCCCTTGGCCCTTGGCCCCCCTCTGGATCCGCCCCTGGTGTCAGACAATGTATTTTCGATGGGGAAAAACAAGAAAGGGTTTGCCATAAAAAACTATGAGAAACTGTTAAGGTGGACGCCGAAAAAGCGGGCAACCTCAATAAACAACCCACCTCAAACAGCGCTCAATCTTACTCTCCCCAGTTAATGGCTCAGCCAATGACGAACGAGTTACACACAGATTCTCGCGAGACCCCTCGCGAGATCTCGCGAGATTTGAGCCTTTCCTCGCGAACCCAACTGTATAACGTGTAATATTGATATAAACTGTAGTTGTCAATGCACGCACGCCAAATTGTACACAATTAAGTTGAAAAACCTTAGTTAAGGCAATTTTATATTAGTATTTTCTTGACACCCTACACTTGAATTATTGCAGGAAAAGTGCTTCGCTACCTGTTACATGCAAATTTCTAAATTTCGAAGAGTCTTCTTCGACTACCGGTAGTTAAAGCTTCTGACGTAACCCGGGCTGCATGGAAAAACCTGTGACAACCCCTGCGTTCTGGCGCTGTCAAGGCTCAGCCACCAGGCCACGTCCCCAGAATTTGTTCACCTCTGGATGGTGCGGTAGCTGACGTTGAGGCTAAGATCCCATTATCCATACAGCGCAGGCCCGGGTTCTTCGTCTGGCCGCCACCAGTCACCTGTGCAGAAGTGCACCCGGTAAAAATCCCACTAAGCGAGATGGGGACTCCCGGTCTGTATAACAGACGAAGGTTCTTGACCCAACTGTGCTAGAGATGGCCGATTGAGGGACTCTATGTGAGGCATACAAGGGACAGTCTAGTCAGTGCTGGAAACGAGGGTCACTTTTGCATGGGGGATCTTCTAGCTGGTGAGCGATAATTCTATACTAAAATATCCGCGTAAGCCTCAGGATCCCTAGGGTGGATAATAGGTAACGCCATCTTAATGTCTCCTCCCAGATGGGTTCGATGCAGCAGGGGATGAGGAAGTACAGGTCACAGAGCTCTCTCGTGGTGCACATTCTACGGGGACTTATTTAGAAGCAGTGTTACTGCTATGATTATTTGGTAAAATTCGGCTCATACTCGGTGATCTTCCACTCTGATCCTCAGCTTCTATTCCATGCCCTGCGACCGGCGCAGTTACATGTACTACTCACATTTCAAATCACGACTCGGTAAATAAGTAAACAGACAGAAGCAAACGAGTTGAATAGCTTTAATTCCCTGAATTACTGGCCCTAAGCTTGTCCTTAAACGCTCGGTTACCATGGCCTGTCCTTGTCCTCTGTTACCAAGCAACCCCGATGACGTCACCCGCCAGCAGCGCTGCGATTGGGCAAGAAATCGGGGTGGGGCGCAACGGAGAACAAATATTTATGAGGAGGGACTACGTAACAGGCAGGAAAAAGCTTGGTGAGATAGAGGGTCATTGTATTCATGATGGGTTATGATGGGTCATCATTATTATATTCATATTCATGATAGGGTCATGATATGAGGCACAGGTAGGCTGAAGCCTCTTCAAAAAATCAATGCCGGGACTTTGTAGACTTTCGTCGCATTTTTCAACATCTCGCTACCAAAGTCTGTTATGGCTTCTCAACCTGCGTATTTATGCCACGTAAAGTTTTTGCACATTTACACGTCGCAAAATAAAGCTGCATTGACACAGGACTCCGCGGCATTCCATCACGGCGCTCTGACCTGTTCAGGCGACCTAACTGCGCCGTCGGCAGCTATTACGCGGTGCATCTGAAGGCTGCGTACGGCTGTTCAGTCCAAGGACCGGAGCGTCGCCACACACACCCTCAATTATCCCAGCTAATGCTGGCTGGCACACATCTTACAGCTGGGTGAACTGAAGCCAATGCAGAGTGAAGTGTCTTGTTCAAGGACACAAATTGTTCCGAGTCAGAGTCCTTTCAATTGCGAGTTCGACGCTCTAACCACTAGGCTACAACCCTGTTCAAGATCAGCAAGAAAATACAGTGTACACTGTCAGGTCTTTGTTTTAGGGGCGTCTCAGGGCTTGAACAGGAACGAAAGCGCCTGCACCGCCGGCCAAAGCCGTATGTTCTTACGGCGAGTGTCGGTCTGATGGTCAACATGTAGAAGACCATCGTGCTCTGCGAGCCAGTCGACATCGAGGCTGCGATTGCGCTGACGGACATGCAACGGAACTTCCGGAACCTCGGGCTGTCTGGTTCCCGGCGTCCGCCAGGATCTGCAGTATCGCCATGGGTTTTCCGCTGGGCTGCTTATCGTTCTGTGAGGGCGCTCTTACAGTCCGAGGTCCTACCTGACCTCCAGAGGGCGGCGTTGTTCCAGAAAGTGATTGAGACCGTCCTGTTTTACAGCGCAAGCCCAGAGCACTGACAGACTTGCTCGAACAGCAAGTTGACAAGCGGTGCACGCACGCTGGCCTGGCGACGAGCGAGAATCGGGGCAGCAACGTGGCACCTGTATCGCCGCGCTAGTCAGATCCGTCCAAACAACCTGTTGCACCGTCGGTGCCTCGATCTAGCTGGCAAGCCGCATCTTGGCAAAATCTTAAAAAACCAAGTCTAGGTACTTTGGTTTACAAGGATTACAATGCGTAAGGGAAATTATTTTGGTCCCGATGTATTAACAACAGCCCATCTCTAGCCGTCTGTTCCGAAAACGAAAATTAAGGAGAGAGGAAGAGGATTTATCTATTGTCAAAGTTAGTCGGTCAGTCAGTAGTCTGCAGCATGGGTCCCACGGTCAATCATCCGGTAGGTCGTCCTCGTCTTCATCGTCCGACTCCAGGTTGCTGCTGGCGGCGACAGTCAAGCCGGCGTGCTGTCCGCGCAGCGCCTTCAGGCTGGACAGGCGCACTGTCCGATCCGCTGTCTTGGTGTGCCGAACCGAAGTGCGCAAGCATTTAGTAATCAGACGCTGCAAGTCGACTTCTTTTACTAGTTCGTCAAGTAAGGCTTCATTCGGATCAATGGTTGTGACATCATCGTCTGCGACAGTTGTCTCGGCACCCGGAGCGTCGGCTTCGGCAACGCCAGCGGCGGCGGCCTCCCTGCTCCTAAGGTTGGCCCGTCGCTCCTGGCTGTACTCCTCCTCGCAGCTGATCAGCTCCTGGTTGGGGTCGTCCTCGACATCGGCCAGCCTGACAAAGGACTCGTGACCGGGCGGTCCCACTCGCAACGGGGGCGACTCTACAACGATGGACAGTTCGCCGAGACGCTCCCAGCCACCGGGGCACTCCGGAGCCGAAACTTGCAGCGTCGGTTTGGTGAGGCCAGAGAAATTTGAGCCGAGAATCTCAGATGCCGTCGGTCGCCTCCCTGTTGCGGCCATGCTGCTTTGTACTTTATCTCTTTACTTAAGCTTCAGTAGGTTTCCTACCAAGCGTAGCTGTTATATTCTTGTATTGGTCCTTGGTATTCCGGCGATCTCGGAATTACGTGAAACTACCGTCGATGATTGTCTATGGTTAAGAGGCCCTAAATCTGCAGCGGACTTCCGTTGATATTCCCAATGTTCTAGGGATATACCAAACACTCTTAATGAATTCAAGCCTATGCCATTACAAGCACTAAAGTGATTTTACTTCGCAGTCCTTGAAATCGGGTTACAGACATACGAAATGCTTTCCTATGAGTTAGAGTAACCCAATTGGCAAAAAATTGAGTGATAAGCTAGTCCACTCAACAAAATTATCTTGCCATGCCTACTTAAAAGTAGCAATGGTCGTATGGCTTAACAATATAAGGCATCCCTGAGGTATTTAAGTTCATTTTTGGTGTCCCTATCCTGTACAGCAGTCCGAAATGTGGTGCGCATCGAAATGTTGCATGGGTAAAGTCCTACAATATTTCGACGTACGCTCGTACATGAACTAGCTACTTTGAAAGTTCCGTATTTTTGCATTCTCCCGAGCAATCCAATTATTGATATAACTTAGATATGAAAGAGAAGAAAGAATTGACTCCAAAAAATATAAGCACCAGGAATTCGTGAGTTAGGAGACTGGCCATGATTCCAAAGCACAACAACGTTTCTCTCCTTCGACAACAACAGTGTAGTCCTCATCTAAAAGACGCAATCTCTATTTAAAAAGAGACAATCTCTATTGTTTTAGACCATTGTAGTGTATTCACTATATTATAAGTATTGTAGCGTATTTCTATTTTCTATAATATTCTATAACATGCTTCTTCAACTAAACAACGCGCGTATACGGTATAAGATGGCGTACAGTAAGTATACAATTACTTATATTCTAGAAACTTCCGCGTAAACACGCACTTTCTATATTTTGGTATTTTGAACTCCCGCGCACCCCTTTCTAAAAACCGCTTCTCGAACTTTTCGGATTCCGGAATGTTCTATCAACACGTATATAAATATACAGCACCCTAACACGCAGTTACTTAAGTCTCTCTATTCTTTTCCACACGGAAAACAATCAAAGAAAATTAAAGCAAACGAACCACCGCGTTTCACGCCTCAATTATTTACGTAATTGTACACCATATATTACACTACCCCATTTTGCACGTTCGTGCTTCTGTGAGGTGGCAAAGCAGTCAAGCGCAGTTTAATTAGCAATTCCCTCAGTACTCTATATTAGCGCTACAAAAAAATAAAGTCCGATCGCTACAGAGACTTGGCTCCTTTGTTTTTTTTCAAACCTGTCCCGAAACTTCTGCCAAACAATTTGATTAACAGTAGGAATAAAAATAACAAGCCATTTTTCTGCCCGTACAACTGGAAAGCGGAGGGGTGGGGGAATTCTACCTGCTTCCCCTCTCGGTAGTTCTACTGTCCAAGAACGTTAGTACTTTTAAGAAATTGAAGTACTTAGGGTTGTCTCGGGTGACCTGGTAGGTCTTTGAATCCCACCGCTGCCACCAGTGTTATACCTGTGCTTCTCCTGCTGTCCAGCACAGTGTTTTGGGCTCGCCGTCTTCTCACTCGGAAGCCTTCTTAACTCTCAGTAGCGTAGGTAGTGCTGCCACTAGTTCCTTCAGGTCTCAGGCTTCGATGAGGTGAGCTTCCCGTCGGAACGAAATAACAAACTCAACGAACTCAGCACAACGTGCAAATTTGCAGCTCAACGTACAGGGTGTCTCGTCAGCAGCACCTGCTGGGCTTGGTTGGCGGATGGTAGGGCTGTGATAGCCTCTCGTAGGCTCGGGGTTGGCTTTAGTAGAGTGTCAGTCAGTAGGGAACTCAATGTATTCAGACAGAGAACGGACGTTCAAACTCAGACTCAGAACTCGGAAACGGTTAACAGCGAACAGCGCCAACAAACACTCTGACAAGGATCCTTGACGGAAACAAGGGGAGAGGGGTCCTATTTATAGCCGCGCTCACCAGACCTCGTGACTTGTTCTATTTTTAGAACTGACGTCACTTGAGGTCTCCGGGTAGAGTGCGCCAGGCTGTAACTCAGTATCTATTTTTAGAACTGACGTCACCCTCTGCCTTACAGAAGGCAGGGTCCGCGGGCAAAGTGCCTCATGACTCAGTATCTATTTTTAGAAACATAAGTCACCCTTTACCTTAGAGAAGGCAAGACCCCTGAGCACGTGATTCACCCGTAAACAGGACCAGTGAGTGCAGTAAACATGTTTACCGCACTTTATGACTCCAAGAAAACAAGGCTTGTCATGTGACTTGCTCACATGACAAGGGAAAAGGGGACGGGAGCGAAGCAAGGACAGCCCACAGCAGAGAAGCTGAGGGCTGAGAACCGGAGCACAGAAAACGAGCAGCAAAAGGGGAGAGGGCGGCAAACAGACGGACAAGGGGAGGCGGGAAGCTGACCAGCGGCAGACAGCAACCCAGGGGGAGGGCGCGGGCGGGGAAACTGCTGACAATGGTGACGCCTAACATTAAACTAGCGGCTCACTACAAAAGCAATGCAGAGGTTCCAGTACGAGCGTATGCTATCTGTAGCTTTCCATGTCTGGGGCAGCTATCTCGTGGTCGTATAGTTGGTTTGACAAAAGCACAATACAAATTAGGATAAGCCTGACTGCTTCTTCGACTCTTTAAAAACGTTGAGACTAGCACCTACCCCCGCGAGACAGCCCCGCTGTAGACGTATATAATAGCTCGACCCTTGCTTCTGTTTGAAATTCAGTTGTCATTTTAGCGTTTGCAAGAAAGAGCAGCTCTCTTCAGCGGCAAAGTAGTAAGTTTATCTGCAGATAGTTTGTCTATCTATCTATCTATCTATCTATCTATCTATCTATCTATCTATCTATCTATCTATCTATCTATCTATCTATCTATCTATCTATCCATCTATCTATCTATCTATCTATCTATCTATCTATCTATCTATCTATCTATCTATCTATCTATCTATCTATCTATCTATCTATCTATCTATCTATCTATCTATCTATCTATCTATCTATCTACCAATCTATCTATCTATCTATCTATCTATCTATCTATCTACCAATCTATCTATCTATCTATCTATCTATCTATCTATCTATCTATCTATCTATCTATCTATCTATCTATCTATCTATCTATCTATCTATCTATCTATCTATCTATCTATCTACCAATCTATCTATCTATCTATCTATCTATCTATCTACCAATCTATCTATCTATATATCTATCTATCTATCTATCTATCTATCTATCTATCTATATAGTATCAGTTAATATATGTTCAATCTCACGCAGGCGGTAGTCTTAGTCAAAGGCTATCAATGGCGGGTGTTCTAGTGGAGGCCATCACCTCCAGTACAGCGCACGGCATTCAGCCGAGCGGCTGCCACCCGCTGCAAAACAGTCCGCGTGATGTGGATTCTGCTGTTCGTCATCTGCATGGGCATGTTTTTCAACAGCGGCATTAGTTCTGGTGCTCAAACTCAGACAGAACAAGCTGACGAAAGAGTACCACTTGGATCAGGTACCGTTTGTGTTTCCGGACCTGTACTTCTGCCCGAGCAGCCCCTTCTCTGGCAGCTTCCCGTTCACGCTGACAAAATCAGAGGCCGACCTGCTAGATGCTGAAGTGCAGCGGCTTATCGATGTTGTTGATAGGCTTTTTGGCTACAAATCAAAACCCAAATTCGCACCTGTGCGGGCATTTCTCTTGACATACGGTGTGCAGTTGGCATTTCCTCATCACCTGCTGAAAGGTATCTTCTGGTGAAAAAGCAGCAAGCGATTCTGGGAGCCACAGTATGCCAAGGCACTCGCGGTAAAAACGTTGAAATGAAGACAGTCGACAGCCCCAAGAACGTGATATGCTTTCAGCCGATTCTGAGTGCCGAGCACAAACAGATGTTGGTCAACTGCAGTGACGTACTTGAGATCCATCTAATGACGGACCCGTATTTCCCAGATTTTAACTTTTCTGGCTACTCTGTGCGGCCGATTTCTGACGAGCAGAACAAATCTTATTCCTTCCTGGACTGGCACCCAGTTAAGATAATTAACCAGTTAAAAGCTTCCGGCTTCTCCATGCTAATCGTCCCTCCAGGTGCTTATCCGTCGCTAAGATACGAGAATAATTTCCACATGGCACCTGGCAACGAGTATATAGTGAAGCTGAGCATGCTGGAGAACTCCTGCAGTGAAGACCTTTACAACACGCACTGCCGTAGCGACCGATCGCCAGTGGTCTTTGCCAACCCACTGACTCGAAGGCGAGAAGAATTCAACTACAGCACCGCCGCCTGCCTCTACGAACAAATTAACAGCGTTTTGATTGACAGGCTCGCAGCTGCCACGCCAATATGCCGCACCCGTTGCCATGGCGATACCGGGACGCTCCCCGATGTGAGAACGCCTCAGAAATGACTAAAGCTGGCTATGAAAAGTTCCTCACTGGAAGCTACGGTCTGCGAGAATACCGTACGGTCTACGGTCCGGAGCACAGCGCCAGCTTCTTATTCAGCAAGTGGCCCGGGCTCGGCAGCTCAACCGCAAAATTCTTTGCAGATTTCGAAAATCACGAATACTTGACCGGTTTCACCCAAGTTAGCAAGGACTTGGCGCCTGCGCTTCACCAGCTGATTGACACTGCAAAGCAGGTCGATAGCGGCAGTCACTCCGCTCACCTGCTGGAAGGCGTCTTTCGCACCTACGTGGCTGAGTCCACGCTCAATGTCAAGATATCCGTAGCATCGATCAAGTCGAATTTCCTGGCTGACACGGGCGGCCTGCTGGGCCTGTACATTGGCTGCAGTGTGCTCACCTTGTTCGAGCTGATCGAAATCTTTCATCACTGTGTGCTAACGCTAATCTTGCTCCAGCGAAAATCCAAAGCAAGACGCTCAAATGCAGCCGGAGAATCTGAAGATGAAGCTGAGGAAATGAAGGTCATGACGCGTCCTGAAAATAGACTATCTGATGCTCTTGATTCAGGCTCTTCTTAATCGGGTCACCGAGGGATGAGATAGTGACGTACATGTAAACCCGGGCTGCATGAAAACGCCTGTGCAACCCCTGGGCTTTAGTGCTGAAAGGTACAGCCACCAGGCCTCGTCCCCTAGACTTTGTCTGCCTCTGGATGGTGCGGTAGCTGACGTTGTGATTAAGATCCCTTTATCTAGTAGAGAGGGGCCCCCCGAGTTGTTTAGAGGTATACACACCAGAGGCGCGGCCGCCACCAGTCACCTGTGCAAGAGTGCACCCGGTAAACACTCCCACAAACGAAACGTCAAATTTCGTTTTTCACAAAAATGCTTCACACACCAGAAATAGAGTCGTTTAAGTGGCGTGTATGAACAGTGTATTTCTTCATAGCATATGCTTGTACTAATAACTGTGTACACAAACTTGAAGTATTTTTTAACCCGTTTAAGACTTTCGATTTTCTAGATTTTGTTCTTTGCTGAGCTTTATTAGAAAATGTAAATTTTAATTAATCCTGATAACTAAATATTTTCTAAAATTAAGCACTTACTCGTATTGGATAATTTATATATCAATGGTTCATGCTTCTTAAAGCAAGTT
Organism: Macrostomum lignano; assembly: GCA_002269645.1. Classification (NCBI taxonomy): domain Eukaryota; kingdom Metazoa; phylum Platyhelminthes; family Macrostomidae; genus Macrostomum; species Macrostomum lignano. Next base: position 492,490 of record NIVC01000082.1, on the reverse strand, counting down.
GTAGCAGCAGATAGTGTGACAGCACAGCCAAATAAATGTCTTTGTTTTGCCATCGCCAAAATCTTCTCATAGTATCATTTCTTAATTGTGAGAAAGGTTTCACATTTTTTGGAGTCAATGCACAACGTACTGATAGCAATACTTGGGGTTGGTGAGAGAAGATCGTGACATTAACTGGGGAGCAGGGGGTTGGTCACAGAAGAATATACATTAACTAGGGGAGCAGGGGGTTGGTCACAGAAGAATATACATTAACTAGGGGAGCAGGGGGTTGGTCACAGAAGAATATACATTAACTAGGGGAGCAGGGGATTGGCCATTGAAGAGTGTACATTAACTGAGGGAGCAGGAGGTTGGCCATAGAAGAATGTACATTAACTAGGGGAGCAGGGGATTGGCCATTGAAGAGTGTACATTAACTGAGGGAGCAGGAGGTTGGTCACAGAAGAGTGTACATTAACTAGGGGAGCAGGGGGTTGGCCATTGAAGAGTGTACATTAACTATTGGAGCAGGGGTTGGTCACAGAAGAATGTACATTAACTAGGGGAGCAGGGGGTTGGTCACAGAAGAATATACAATAACTAAGGGAGCAGGGGGTTGGTCACAGAAGAATATACATTAACTAGGGGAGCAGGGGGTTGGCCATTGAAGAGTGTACATTAACTGAGGGAGCAGGGGGTTGGTCACAGAAGAATATACATTAACTAGGGGAGCAGGGGGTTGGCCATTGAAGAGTGTACATTAACTGGGGGAGCAGGGGGTAAGGAGGGGTGTGGAGTGGTAAACAATGGAAAAGAAGACTAAAACGAAAACAAACGGACCTATGAGTGTGTACGCACATTATCTTTGTGGTTAATCGAGCAAGCAGCGTTTTAATTTAAACTGTAATTTAGATTGCAACACAAATTATTCTTTACTGTACTTACTCCACTGGTTATTTAAGCGGCTGCTTGAAGATTGCCTTAAACAGAATTTGCCAACAAGAAAATGTTATTTTTTTACCTTAAATCTTGAAATTCAAACCATGATGTTTGCATCTCTATAAAATACACAGGTCCTCTAATAAACATTTAAGGTAACTAGACTAAAAAGTAAAGTTTAAAAAATTCATTCAGAAAACTATTGTAATATGTATATTGAACAAAATAGTTAAGTGTGCACATGGGTTCGAATCCGGAAACCAAAAAACAAAGGAAACAAAAAAATAGGAGGCCTTACAAAAATACACTACTATACGATTAGAAACTGCATACTTCTATCCGCAAGCGACGACGTGAAATTTCTACTAAAAAGAGAATATTATGAGTATATTTATTCATAAAAAACTTAATCCTGATCAAAACAAAAATGATAGACGGAAATTATCAACCAATAAAATACGATGGAGTGTGTATATTGGGACAGAGGTTAACAGGGGCAGATAGGGAGTGTGTATATTGGGACAGAGGTTAACAGGGGCAGATAGGGAGTGTGTACATTAGGGCGGGATTTAACAGGGGCAGATAGGGAGTGTGTACATTGGGGCGGGGGTTAACAGGGACAGATAGGGAGTGTGTACATTGGGGCGGGGGTTAACAGGGACAGATAGGGAGTGTGTACATTGGGGCGGGGGTTAACAGGGACAGATAGGGAGTGTGTACATTGGGGCGGGGGTTAACAGGGACAGATAGGGAGTGTGTACATTGGGGCAGAGGATACAGGGGCAGAGGATAGCAGGGGCAGATAGGGGGTGTGTACATTGGGGCAGAGGATAGCAGGGGCAGATAGGAAGTGTGTACATTGGGGCAGAGGATAGCAGGAACAGATAGGGGGTGTGTACATTGGGACAGAGGATAGCAGGAACAGATAGGGGGTTTGTTACGTGTGTACATTGGGGCAGAGGTTAACAGGGGCAGATAGGGAGTGATGAGACTCAGAGATACGGCATGAGGGCTACGAGAAATAATCATCCATATTTACGGAAAAATCTGCAAAGTTACTGCCGCCAAAAAGTACATCGAATAGGACAGACAGACAGATACAGGTTAAGGACTTAAAGAGTTCAATGGCAAGCGACTATAAAAATTTGAGAATTTTTCTTTTATTTGTTAATTCTCATTATCGGTTTGAAAGTTAAAATATCAGCGAATGCATTGATATTTAGTTTAATGATGACGCAACCCAAGCGTTGAATTAATCGCCCAGATCGCCGCCAATTGCAGCTTCAATATCTGCTCGCTGCTGCATCCTACGAACTCTTAGGGTGAGGCATCGACGCAGACTGTAAGCAACTAGCAGGAGCAGCATAGCGCACATGGCCGACAATACGGGCAATACGGGACCGTGAAACAGCGGCTCGTAGCCGGCAGCAGCGCTACTACTAGAGGCGGTGCTGGATTTCTGCGAATTCGACGAATTGAGCACAGCTGTCTCAGGAGTTGTAAGCGGATAAACCAATGAGGTCTGATTTTGCGTCAACCAACGACAGCGACAATGCTCGTGACCCTGCAAATCAGACGAAAGATTTGGATTGGATTAAAAGTAGATATAATCTACTTATAGGTCATGAAGCCAGGTATTCTTAATATCTCAAGTATAGCCGGAGTTTAGCCTAGTTATAGCCTGAAGCGCAGCTTAACTACAGTCTGATTATAGCCTGAAGCGCAGCTTAACTACAGTCTGATTACAGCCTAAAGCGCAGCTTAACTACAGCCTGATTATAGCTTGAAGCGCAGCTTAACTACAGCCTGATTATAGCCTGAAGCGCAGCTTAACTACAGTCTGATTATAGCCTGAAGCGCAGCTAACTACAGTCTGATTACAGCCTAAAGCGCAGCTTAACTACAGTCTGATTATAGCCTGAAGCGCAGCTTAACTACAGTCTGATTATAGCCTGAAGCGCAGCTTAACTACAGTCTGATTACAGCCTAAAGCGCAGCTTAACTACAGCCTGATTATAGCTTGAAGCGCAGCTTAACTACAGTCTGATTATAGCCTGAAGCGCAGCTTAACTACAGTCTGATTATAGCCTGAAGCGCAGCTAACTACAGTCTGATTATAGCCTGAAGCGCAGCTTAACTACAGTCTGATTATAGCCTGAAGCGCAGCTTAACTACAGTCTGATTATAGCCTGAAGCGCAGCTAACTACAGTCTGATTATAGCTTGAAGCGCAGCTTAACTACAGCCTGACTATAGCCTGAAGTTGACTCACAATTTGCATCGTGAAGCCAACCAACACGCCGAGCAGGAACAATACAAACAGCACTGAGCACAGGAAGACGCCGGCGCGGCAGGTACTACTAGGCGGACGGAAGTTCAAAAACGGCATCGATTGTTTGCATTGCTGCCACCAGCGGCGAAGCCGGAGCAGAGTGGAGGCGTCGTTGATACCGATCTGCTGTTGGCAGAGCTCGCATCTGCGAATAGTAAAGCCTGAGATGTAATTTCATGATTCTAGGGTTTTTACTGCTATTAGGGTTTTATAACAGGTAAAACAAAGATGTAAGGTGGGTGCAGGTGAGGAGGGTTCAGGTGAGGATGGTGCAGATGAGGATGGTGCAGCTGAGGATGGTGCAGGTGGGGAGGGTGCAGGTGATGAGGGTGCAGATGAGGATGGTGCAGGTGAGGAGGGTTCAGGTGAGGATGGTGCAGATGAGGAGGGTTCAGGTGAGGAGGGTGCAGGTGAGGAGGGTGCAGGTGAGGAGGGTTCAGGTGAGTTGGGTGCACGTGAGGATGGTGCAGGTGAGGTGGGTGCAGGTGATGAGGCCAGGTGCAGATAAGGATGGTGGAGGTGAGGCGGGTACAAGTGAGAATGGTGCAGGTGAGGATGATGCAGGCAGTCACCTGTCCAGCTGTCGCTCCAGATAAAACATCCGGTAGCAGTTGCCGCACAGGGAGCCCAGACTGCCGGCGCAGGCGCACTTCACCCTATAGAGCCGGTCGCTAATAGCTCGTTCGCGCAGCTCCTCAGCCGAGCAGCGACAGATTCGACATTCTGGCGGCGAGGCCGAGATGGATCCGTCACCGGCTTCCGCGGCGTTTTCGTCGATTGACTCGTTAGAGGAAGCTACTGAGGCCTGAGGCCACGACGGCTGCAGACTGCGCTGAAGATGGCGACCAATATGAAGGCGGCCGTTTCTCGCCGCCGCAGCGGCCGCTGTTGCCGCAGCTGTAGCCTGGAAACAGAGCAGATGATATTAACTAGCGTGGCCCAGGTTGAGTATCTGTGCAAATAAATATAATTTGGGTGTGTCATTTAATTAGTTTGAGTATGAGGTGGCTGTTCAGGTGCGGATAATTAGGGTGCTTGATTTAATTAGATTGAGTTTGAGGTGGCTGTTCAGGTGCGGATAATTGGGGTTCTTGATTTAATTACATTGAGTTTGAGGTGGCTGTTCAGGTGCGGATTATTGGGGGTGCTTTATTTAATCAGTTTGAGTATGAGGTGGCTGTTCAGGTGAGGATAATTGGAGTGTGCTTTAATTAGTTTGAGTATGAGGTGGCTGCTCAGGTGAGGATAATTGGAGTGTGCTTTATTTAATTAGTTTGAGTAGTATGAGGTGGCTGTTCAGGTGAGGATAATTGGGGTGCTTTATTTAATTAGTTTGAGTATGAGGTGGCTGTTCAGGTGAGTGGATAATTGGGGTGCTTGATTTAATTAGTTTGAGTATGAGGTGGCTGTTCAGGTGCGGATTATTGGAGTGTGCTTTAATTAGTTTGAGTAGGAGGTGGCTGTGCAGGTGCGGATAATTGGGGTGGGTGTGTGCTTTAATTAGTTTGAGTATGAGGTGGCTGTTCAGGTGCGGTTAATTAGGGAATGTCATTTCTATGCCTTTTCAGATGTTTGTTCATGTTTAAGTGCTAGTATAAATAAAGTATCGAACGAACGTTTTTATGAATACAACAAAAATTGCACCGTTAATAATTCAAGACTACAATGTACTTTATCACAATGATAAATACACAAAAATTATATATATGCAGTGTATATATAATTTGAAAATGATAGATCAATCAAATTGCAATTGGCATGAATTAAACGAGGTCCTTTATAAATATACAAATAGAAAATTGACTCGAGTGTCAATTGCGCCAATAACCTGGAACCCTTCATGTATATACATGCTAAAAAAGTAAACGTTTACGTTTAAAACCAATACTGAGCTGTAGATAAAAACACCGAACTACTGACAAACAAGTAGTATGCACACGCGTGGAAAAAAATGACAGTAAAGATATGCGTAAAAATTACGAATTTTAACAAATACGCAACAAAGTGCAACAACAGTGAGATTACAGCTCACAATATTTATTACCTAAGCATTGAAAGCATATTGCAGTCTGTGAAACAAGATTTTTGTGAGAAGAAAACAAACACTAAGGATATAAACTTGAATCAATAGATAGACCTTGGGACTTCTTTGAGACCTGATGATATGCATTTGATGATGTGCAACTGGAGTATTGAAACTCTCGGGAGTTCTATAGGAGCCTTGAAAACATGGGATCACAGAAGCCAGTGTCTGGGATTGTCAAATTGGCATGGGATCTTTGACATGATCTGGGGATTTGGGATCTCTGAATATAAAATCTGGGATATGCAGATTTGGCACCTGCGATTTTGGTTTCCTGGATAGTAAGTAGGATTCAGTTTTTAGCGACCTCTTAACAACCATTGCTAGACAACCCCCCCCCAAACAAATCAACAAACATCTTCAGCATTCGCCGTCATTTTAGCAGCAGCGGTCTCCCCAGCCGCAGGCGGTGCAATCAGACACTGCCGCCTGCTAGGATCATTCAGCTGTCGGGTTAAGCGCCTTCGCCGGGCCAGCCAGTCGCGCCAACGCCCAGCAAACAGCCAGCTGAGACAGTGCAGAGTTGGAGTACAAACTAGCGATACAATACAGGCCACGGCTACTGACCAGCTGGGCGAATTCCAGTCCAACAGGCCCGGATAAAGCACGTTGCCAAACGGATCGAAGCTCCAGTACACGGCTGAGAAAGCCAAATACAACCAACCGGCTAATTCAACATAGATTAAATAAGCCAGCCGAAATGGTAAACCGGTTGTGAAAGCATCGGCTAGCATTAAAAAACTATTGCAGCCGTGCATAAACAGTCGGGCATAGGTTGGCCGAATTAACGAGTGCCATAGGCCGATGCAGGTTACTAACAGGGAGCCGGTGTAGCTGGTGTGCATAGCCAGCCAGATACAGTGGGCCGCGAACCACACTGGCAGGCTGCTGATTGGTCGACGCTTCATCTGAGAGGGGAGAGATTTACATGTAAGTGGATATGAAATTAACGCTAGCAATTTATTAATGCTTTTTAATGAAACTTAAATGATGCCTTAAGTTAACTACTTACAGTAGAAAAAGTAGCATTTGTTGCTATTTTTAGGTCTGTCTTTTACCTCTCAGTTCTCGAACTGCCCTTCCACTCACTCATTCTAAATGTGCCATTTTACTCCATTATTCAATCTAATCTGCCATTCCATTCCCTCAATATTAGAATTTGCTATTCTTTAGTTGATTGATTGGTTGGTTTATTGAACTCCCTTAGTACATGAATCTGCCATTCTACCTCCTTTTAGTCTCCGAATCTGCCATTCTACCTCCTTTTAGTCTCCGAATCTGCCATTCTACCTCCTTTTAGTCTCCGAATCTGCCATTCTATCCCTTTTTAGTCCCAGAATCTGCCATTCTATCCCTTTTAGTCCCAGAATCTGCCATTGCATCCTTTTTTAGTCCCAGAATCTGCCATTCTACTCCCCCAGTCCTCGAATCCACACAAAAAATCAGCTTAATAAAATGTTATTACCGATATGTATATAAATACTTTGCAAAGCCAATTTCTTTGCTTTCGTCTTCGGTAGAACATATACATTAATCGTTTTTAAAAACTTGATATAAACTTAAGGTAATGAAAGCATAATTACGTACCTTATGATCCCAAGCAACCAGATATGGCCCATCATTAAGCCTATAGGCATCTCCATCAGTCAGCTTCACTATCAGCATAATAGCACTGGAGCCAATCAGATAGATGCAGGTCACTAAAAAATTCCAATAAGTCAAGTACACGATAAACGGCTGTTGCTTTTGTTGGGTCTCAGCCTCTGTCGCACCTCTGCTGGCAAGGCTGGCATTTCCGGCGCCATCAGCTGGCGAACTCTCCCCATCCGCTGTCCAATCTTCAAACGGATTTGGCACTTCGTCGTATTCCGCTTCGATGGCAACGGATGCCGAGGTGACGCATACGTAGATTAGAGTGAAAGCGTAGGCGGTTGTGAGGCCGAGGCGGACCAGCCACAGAGTCCACACTGAGCACAGCTGCGATTTCCAGCGGGTGGGGTGGGTGGGGAAGCAGAATTATTTAAGTCTGCCAGTCTGCTGATTGAGTCTATATCGAATCTGCCAGTTTGCTCACTGAGTCTATATCGAATCTGCCAGTTTGCTCACTGAGTCTATATCGAATCTGCCAGTCTGCTCACTGAGTCTATATCGAATCTGCCAGTCTGCTCACTGAGTCTATATCGAATCTGCCAGTCTGCTCACTGAGTCTATATCGAATCTGCCAGTTTGCTCACTGAGTCTATATCGAATCTGCCAGTTTGCTCACTGAGTCTATATCGAATCTGCCAGTCTGCTCACTGAGTCTATATCGAATCTGCCAGTTTGCTCACTGAGTCTATATCGAATCTGCCAGTCTGCTCACTGAGTCTATATCGAATCTGCCAATCTGCTCACTGAGTCTATATCGAATCTGCCAGTCTGCTCACTGAGTCTATCGAATCTGCCAGTCTGCTCAATCAGTCTATATCGAATCTGCCAGTCTGCTCACTGAGCTATATCGAATCTGCCAATCTGCTCACTGAGTCTATATCGAATCTGCCAGTCTGCTCATTGAGTCTATCGAATCTGCCAGTCTGCTCACTGAGTCTATTGAATCTGCCAGTCTGCTCACTGAGTCTATAAAATCTGCCAGTCTGCTCACTGAGTCTATAAAATCTGCCAGTCTGCTCACTGAGTCTATATCGAATCTGCCAATCTGCTCACTGAGTCTATATCGAATCTGCCAGTCTGCTCACTGAGTCTATATCGAATCTGCCAGTCTGCTCACTGAGTCTATCGAATCTGCCAGTCTGCTCAATCAGTCTATATCGAATCTGCCAATCTGCTCACTGAGTCTATATCGAATCTGCCAGTCTGCTCACTGAGTCTATTGAATCTGCCAGTCTGCTCACTGAGTCTATAAAATCTGCCAGTCTGCTCACTGAGTCTATAAAATCTGCCAGTCTGCTCACTGAGTCTATCGAATCTGCCAGTCTGCTCACTGAGTCTATATCGAATCTGCCAGTCTGCTCACTGAGTCTATATCGAATCTGCCAGTCTGCTCACTGAGTCTATATCGAATCTGCTAGTCTGCTCACTGAGTCTATATCGAATCTGCCAGTCTGCTCACTGAGTCTATATCGAATCTGCCAATCTGCTCACTGAGTCTATATCGAATCTGCCAGTCTGCTCACTGAGTCTATCGAATCTGCCAGTCTGCTCAATCAGTCTATATCGAATCTGCCAGTCTGCTCACTGAGTCTATCGAATCTGCCAGTCTGCTCACTCAGTCCATCGAATCTCTTATTTTATCTTGTTCCTAGATCTTTTCACTGCGATTCTCTAATCGCCCAATACTATATTGCACTCACTCATTGTTTGATTCTGCATCCCATTTACTTATCTGGTGGAATATGACATAGTTGTATAATACAACAACAACAACAACAAAATACGCGACCCCGCATGCACACTGCACAGTCACAGTTAGAGCAGGGCGCGTCAAATGGCGCGCCGCAGAGCCTTGGAGCGAACGAAGTCCGCTCCGTTGGCAGTGTCGGGCGCCCCAGCGTCGCACAGCAGGCAGTCCACGTATCGACGGGTTCGGGCCTGACCCCGCCTGAACGGACCCTGCAAGGTGAGCAGCAGGACGTCCTGAACAGGTTGGGGGCAGTAGCCCTCGGCCCGGATCACGTGACCCGCCAGTTGAAGTCGCCGCCGGCGCAGAATGATGGACGGGCGCTGCAGCTTGGCCCGATCGTACAGGGCCTCGGTCCCGACGCTCTCGTCAGCTCGAAAGGCCGCACGGAGCAGCCCTGAGTGCGCCGAGTCCAGCTGCCGCTCTAGCGTAGCCGTCAGCGTCCACGTCTCGGCGTTGTAGAGCAGGACGGTTTCGACCACCGCCTATCGCAGCCGAGCCCTCTGGCGTTCGGGCAGCGCTTCGGACTGGAGGACTGGAGGCTCGGATCGAACGAAAGGCCGTCCAGGCAAGTCCTCTGCGCCGCCGGAGGTCCTCTTCCACGTGGGACACCAGACCGCCGAGGTAGGTGAACCGCTGGCAGCGTGCGAGCCTGGTCGTCTGCCCGTCTGCGCCGCAGCACGTCAGGTCCGCTGGGATGTCGGCCGGCACAGTCAGCACCTCGGTCTTCAGCGTGTTGACGATCAGACCGACGCTCGATGCCACCTCGACCAGCCTGTCGATGTGGCGCTGGGCGCCTTCAACGGACGAGGACAGGAGGGCGAGGTCGTCGGCGTAGCCAAGCACGCTTAGGCGCTTTTCGCCGTGGCGGCGACCGATGCGTCTGCGCAGCAGGAAGCCGTCATTAGCCGAGGGGAGTGCGGTCCGAAGCACCCAGTCCAGCAGCAGCACGAAGAGGAACGGCGCTAGCGTGTCACCCTGAAGTATCGAACAGGTCAGACAGGCCGTCCAGCGCCATGACAGCGTCGATTAGCTGCCGGGGTACCCGGTAGGCTCGAATGACAAAGGGAAGCGCGGCTCTCAACACCGAGTCAAACGCCTTTCGAAAGTCAACGAAGACAATGATCAGCGTAGACTGGCGGATGCGCGCCTCCTCGATGACACGGCGGAGTGCGAGGATCTGTGTCACTGTACCGCGTTGCGGCCGGAATCCGTTCTGCTCGTACCGCAGGTACGGGTCCAGCACCGACTGCAGGCGATCGAGCAGCAGCCGGTTGAAGAGCTTCGCGGTGCAGGACATCAGCGAGATCCCGCGGTGGTCTTCCTTCCGCGTTGTCCCTGCCTTCTTTGGGATCGGCACGATGTGCGCGACGGTCCACTCAGTAGGCGCAGAAGCGCCGGCGAGCACGCGGTTCATGACGCCTGTGACCTGGGAGGCCACACAGCGGAGCCGCAGCGCTTCGACCGGGACTTCACCGGGGCCGAGCGCCTTGCCGCCTGATGTTTTCCGAACGTACAGCACAACGTCTTCCGTGGCGACTGGTCTGGTGCAGAAGTCCTCCTCAGCTGGGAGCGGCGTGTCCAGTGGGAGCGCAAAGCTAGCGGGCAGCGGCGACGCTGGCGCGTTCACAATGCCGGCGAAGAAGTCGCGCAATTCATTCCTGCGCTCCTCCGGGGTGTCGCTGGCCAGGTTCAGCGCCACGCGCTTTTTGCGCTCCGTCAGAGTCTGGAAGGCCGTCCACACTGCGCGGCTCTTCACATCGGGGCCGGCTGCAGTGATGGACCTAATGGCGTCGTCGACAGCGGCCTGCTGCTGCTCGTCAAGAAGGCGCTCAAATGCGTCTTCGGCGTCGCCTGTGGGCCTCCGGTTTCTGCGGAGTCGCTCGATGTTGAGCCGCGCCTGCCTGATGGTGGGGTCGCTCTGCCAGACAGGCAGCGATTTCTGCGCTGGCCGCATCAGCGGGACCGTCTGCTCTGCAGCGGCTCTAACGGCGGTGCTGATGTCGGAATACTCCGCCTCGCGCTGGTCTCCAAGCGCGCCGACGAAGGCACCCGCGAATTGACGCTTCACGCGGGTGTCCAACAGTGCGCGATAGTAGCACCGTGGCCGCTGCTTTGGCGGTCGGTAGAGCTGGTCGCGGAGCCGCAAGTCGCAGATCAGGAGTCGGTGGTCTGACCGGAGAGCCAGCGGAGCCATGGTGTCGCAGCTGGTGACGCGACGGTGCTCGCGAGTGCGAACCAGCGCATGATCGAGTTGCGTCAGTCTCCTCGTGGCATTCCGCCCGCGTGCGTTCCTCCGCCTTCTCTTGCAGCCCGCAAAGGTGACCAGGCGGGCAGGGGGCTTGCGGAACTGGGTGTTCGCGGACACCAGGTCCAGCCGGTCAAGCAGGTCCTCCAGCGCATCGGTGTTGGCGTTCTCGCGTCCCGCGACAAAGGGCGAGCGCTCGGACCTCCGCGGGACTGCGTTCAGGTCTCCGAGCACTGCCAGCGTGTCGCGGTTTGGCACCTCTTCCAGCTGCCCAGCCAGGAAGTCGAAGAAGGCACGAGCCTCCTCGGGGTGAGCAGCGGTGGGTGCATACGCGCAGAACAGCCGGATGCTGTTCGACCCGCATCAGTCGCGGGGACAGCGAGATGCAGTGCACGCTCTGCTGGAGGCGCGGTCCGATCAGCACGCCGACACCGCCCCGGCCGCAGTTGTCTGCCGACGTGTACAGGAGGCTCCAGCCGGCTCCGAGGTTCTCATAGTGGAGCCCCGGCTCAGCCACGATAGAAACCTCCTGCAGCGAGACGAGGTCCAGCTGTAGGTCGTGGGCCAGCTGGACAAGGATGGTGCGACACCAGGGGGCCTTCAGAGTTCGGCAGTTCATCGTGCCGAGCCTGAAGCGGCCACCTGGTACAGCTGGGGCCAGATGGTCCCTGGCGCCACCCGGCGGATCCATAGTTGAGGTAGCAGGGACTGGGGACAACAGGCGCCTGGCCGCGCTATGGAATCGCCCTCGCCAGTTGCACTCGCGCCGCCGCTCAGTGCGGCGTTGCGCGCTGCACTGACCTCTGCGAGTCCCTGCTGTGCTGAACTTTGCTGCCACAGCCAAAGTGCGGCTGTCCAACAGTCCAAGCCAACCGAGGTCATCCACAGCCTCATGATCTGGCTGTGATGCCAGGAGGTGTCAGCACTATTTGCACAGGTGTGCAAATAAAATGGCTCTGCAAATAAAATGGCTCTGCAAAAAATGGCTGTGCAAATAAAATGGCTCTGCAAATAAAATCGCTCTGCAAAAAAATGGCTCTGCAAAAAATGGCTGTGCAAATAAAATGGCTCTGCAAATAAAATGGCTCTACAAATAAAATGGCTCTGCAAAAAAATGGCTCTGCAAAAAATGGCTGTGCAAATAAAATGGCTCTGCAAAAAATGGCTCTGCAAGTAAAATATATAATATTACAACATTTACCTGTGAATAGAGAAAGTAGTTAATATCATTTAAATCCCATCGTAATCTGGTAAACTTCAATTCTTGTACAAGCTGTTGACGTGAGCAAAATGATGGCATAAGTCTAGTCTGAGATCTTCCATTCTCATGATCAATACTAATAGAAGCATCTGTACTGTTCAAGTCGCAGTCAGAACTAGGCGAAGTGCAGCGTGCCACTATATAGTTCATGCTGCTGCATTAAATACCAAAGCTCAAATCTGAAAAGAGATTATAGGCTTTATATTTACAATAGGTTCTATCACAAAATAATGCAATGATTGAAATGACAAGTATAAACTAGGATCATTATTAAGTAGAAGCAGAAAATTCATATATTTTTTTAAAAAGTGGATGTTATTTCAAGATCTAAACTTAGAATACCAAAGTAGAAACTAGGATATTAGCTGGCATCTATAAAAATAAAAAATCTAATAAATTTTCAATATTACCATTTTATCCTTTAGGGCCTATATTGCTATAAGTTTATGTGAACAACAAAAGTTTCTGTAAGTGTAAAAACTTCACAATTATATACAAATTATTCAAAATTAAAAATAGATAGAAAGGTCTTAAAAAGTCTTTAAAACCCACAATTATAAAAATATTTATTAAGCATTTTGAAATGAATTATAAAATACTAATAAAATAGTGACAATGTGCAAATTAAAAAATGGCATATATAACTATTATTCAACCTAGCCAATCAAACAAATATAATATTATAGTAATAAAATAAATGAGAGAACAAACATTAACTTGTCTTTATTTATTTTAATTTAATTGCCATTGCATTTCAACCCTTGTGGGTCATCATTAGGGTAATAATGAAACTGAAAATTTTAATAGAAAATTGAATAAATATAGGCCTACCTGTAGCTAATAAGTTAAATACACAGTATAAAGTAATATATCTAGTTTTCAATTGAAACAAGTTCTAACACATAATGCAATAGCATATACTCTAAGCTAAAACATGCTAAGTTGGTGGCTGGCACCCCCCATAGCTAGCTAGCAGTTTAGGCTTGGCCAATTGGGTTTTGATCTTTGATGTACATTGCCTCTAAGATGTTCAAAGTGTGCTCATGGCAGTAGGAATTGATAGTCTTAAATATACTCAGCAAAAGACAAAAGTTTTACCCTCCAAGCGAGACGAAAATTTTCTCAACTATTGCGACAACTTCTTACTCACAATTCAACCCTCAAGTTACGCAACAAAGCTGCCGCCAAGGACGTGAGGTGGGGGTGGAGAAGTTTTTCCTCCTCTCGGAAGATTGGTCGGTTTTGAGAATTTACTAACACCAGTGAGGTGGGGCGGATTCCTCGTTTGAATTGCCGCCGAATGTTGAGTTCGCACGAATAAAACCGGAAAAATCGCGCAGACGAATCTCAACAAAATTCTTCTCCTGATTTACTCCGACAGCCGTGGTCCTCAAGTTCCGGGGGGAGGGTAGTCGTAATCGTAGCGGAGCGGTCGTGTAGCGGCGAGGTCGTTCAAATCGATGAAACACTGTAATCGGAGATTCCTGACTCCGTAAAATAATGCGTCGAATAGCTGAGTTTGTTACTTTCAGTAGGGTAGTTGCTGCCACCACCGTAATTTACGTATTACGGAACGGATAAGTCCCAGAGCTATCTTTGAGATGAGAACTTGGTTGTTTTACGTCCCACGGGCAAATGACTCAAATAAATACTATGGCTTATAGTTTAATGAATAAAAGGGGTTTATCGTTTATTAAATGTTCCTTAAGAGGGAATTGAGCAGGCTTACTAATTATTATTAAAATATTAAGGACTACGAGCGAGTGTGATTCGTCGGCGGCGCCGGATAATTATAACTGGTTAAACGAGAGAAAATGCGCGAGGAAAATGTCTAAAACAGAGCCAGAGTCGAGCAGAGGGGAAAACACAAGAACACGAAAAACACATACATTATCGCACCAAAAGGTAGGGTTTATATAAAAGAAAAAAGTAGCTCTCCCGCTGGAGCAGTGACGGGACTAAGCAATGGATGCGCACTGCACCAGCGCTGGATCGAGCAAAATTAAACCGTGGGAAGCGCATTCCAACAAACGAATCAGCACCTGGGAACGAACGCGCACCGCGTGGAAAATATAATGGAAATTGCAATGGACGCAAATCCAGACTCTGGAGGGCAAACAAGGGAACACCACACGGGCAGTTCCGACAGGCAAAATTTGTCACCGTTTCAAACTTCAAATCAATAGTGGCATCCGCCTGCCACAGACGACTTAAGTAGAAGGACGGGAAACCTCGTTTCTTAGAAAAGTTTTGAAGGCACTTTTTCCCGAAAAAATACACTACGGAGATAGGAAGTTTTCATTTTTTCAGCACAAAAAATTGTTATTGCGTTTGATAGGAGGCAGATCCAGTGTTCATCTTTTGATATGTTGTGCCTTTTTTATTGCTCTATCGATATTTATAAAGCTTTTCGTTCAGAAAATTAGGATTCTATGTTAATTTTTTATTCTACGTATATTTCCTGTATCTAAAAATCACAAAAATGCATGACACAGCTCCAATATTTGGTTTTATGAACCTATTTTATCATCTCTGTTACAAATATTTGCTACACAGTCGGGTAAGAATGATAAAATAGACTCACGAAGCTAAAGAGCCGAGCCGTGGCATTCTAATGTATTTCAAGCACAAGACACGCGAAAATATACGTGGAATAAAAAATTAACATAGAATCCTAATTTTCTGAACGAAAAGCTTTATAAATATCGATAGAGCAATAAAAAAGGCACAACATATCAAAAGATGAACACTGGATCTGCCTCCTATCAAACGCAATAACAATTTTTGTGCTGAAAAAATGAAAACTTCCTATCTCCGTAGTGTATTTTTTCGGGAAAAAGTGCCTTCAAAACTTTTCTAAGAAACGAGGTTTCCCGTCCTTCTACTTAAGTCGTCCTTGGCTGCCGCGAGGAAGGGAAAGTTGAATCAATAAAAAACGTCAGTAGCACAAAATCAACAATTTTCTTTTCTTTTTGGCAGTGCTTATCCCCACGGTACCGTAGGAATAATTTCTGTATTATTCCAACGGTACCGTGGGAATAATTTTCTGCTTATCCGCACGGCACACTGACGAGATAGGCTAGCTGCCCCATTTTCTACATATGCCGTGGGAATAATTTAGTTTAGTATTACGGTTCAAGTGCAGTATAACAACATAACTTTGCTTGACAATTTGTTTAATAGAGGTAAAGATTATTTATTGGCCTTTTTATGCAAAAAAAACGCTGGTCGTGGTGTTGATCCAGATCAACAGCTTCTTAGTATCTCCTCAGTTCAAATTCCCTTTCAAAAAGCTATAAACTATTCACGTACTAGCATATATATGTAGAAGATATGGCCCAGCTATCTTGTTGGTGTGCTGTGCGGATAAGCAGAAAAGTATTTCCACGGCATATGTAGAAGATAGGGCAGCTATCTCGTCAGTGTGCCATGTGGGTACGGATAAGCAGAAAATTATTCCCACGGTACCATTGGAATAATACAGAAATTATTCCTACGCGCGGTACCATGGGGATAAGCACTGTCTATTTTTTTACAAAATTTAGCTTGAATCGCGATGCTTTATAACGTGTGTAGGATCCCCTCTCACGCAGAAGTGTGGCAACTCTGCGGTGCATCCCCAGGATGAGGGGGCCACAAAAAGTCCTAGAGAAGCTGCTGCCAATTGCATTTTCAAGGGCATCATGGCATGACACAGCTCCGCAACATTCTGCTTTAGTGAATTTTTGTTTCGAATGCAGAATTTTAGGAAGTCCCAAACATGCTCAATGGGATTCATGTCAAGGGATCAGGAAGGCAAGCACAGAGTGCGTGGCTGTAGCTGTTCTTTCAGTTGACTAACAGCATTGGCTTGGTATGGCGGCGTGTCATCTTGGGACCATTTAGCTAGCAGACCCAAAACAGCCCAAGTGGCGATTAAGCTTTACACGCGAGTAGTAATTTTGTTGCTACACTTGCAATACTAAAGAAAATCATTTTGCTTGGAGGGTGGAACTTTTGACTGTTGCTGAGTATAAATCAATCAGTTTGCTGTTAAAGCATGAGTTGTATATGAGAAGGTGCTCCTATATAGTAGATCTTTTGGTCCAGTGCTCCTTGACCCTAGTGTAACTGTAACTGTCACTTAGTTTTTCCAATTTTTTTAGAGACTAGGCCTATGACTATGCACATCAAAGATCAGAACCCAAGCCTAAACTGCCAGCTAGCTATAGGGGGACAGCTACCAACTCAGCGTGTTTTAGCTTGGAGTGTATGCTATTACACCATTTATTAGAACATTTTTCAATTGAAAACTATATTAACTTATATTATGTAATCAACTTATTACAGGAATATTTATTCAACTGTTTATTAAAGTTTTCAATTTTATTACTGACCTGACAATGACCTACAAGGGTCGAAATGCATTGGCAATTAAATTAAAGTAAATAAAAACAAGTTAATGTTTGTTCTCTCATTCATTTTATTACTATTTATTAAGCGAGCAGAGCATAATTTCTGCAGAGCATAAATTAAATATGCTTTGTTCTTAGTAAATCAGGTTTCTATAAATTGTAATAGTGCTCAATTTGAGTTCGCGTGCACTTCTATTATTTTCTATTATTTTCTTTTTCTTTCTCCGGCCCTGCGTCAACCCCACCCGGCTGCGTATAGTCTTTCGCGAAATTTCTTTTCGTTTCTGATTGGCTGTAAACGCGTGAATAACGAACCCTAACCAATAGAGTGCTTAGTGCCTACCCTGTCGGCGAAATCCGATTGGTTTGGATTTACTAAGCTGCGTTTTTTTCACCCTGTTCTCCCCCATCGCGGTCAGTCTATAAATTCAAGCAAGCTGGCGAGCTAGTAAATCAGGTTTCTTCGACTAATAAAGTCTGCAATAGTTGGCGAGAATTCGAACTCCGGATACGCGGCTACAAAATAAGTACTGTTTTAAAATTCTGCCATTTTGTTATACTGTATGAATATTAGAAAATTTTTGCATATTCTGTATATTCTATATACTGTTATTTTGTTTAAAAATGAAGGAAATTTTAGTATAAATAGGAGGCAGTGGGAAGTTAAATCAAATAATTTTTTCTTGTTCTTTGGGCTTTTAATTCACTAAGTAAGAAATAAAATTCAGTCAGCATCAGGGCTTGTACATGTATGTATTCACTCTCACATTACTTATTTCAAGTAGTAGGTAGTTATTTAAAAACAAAGCGCTTGCGTCTGTGGCAGTAGGGTTGCCACGGTTAATTATTATTGCAAATTTTCTATTAATTTTTAACAATTAAATTTGTGCCATTTTTCTGAATTCCCACTTGTGCGGCCAACCGAGGTCCGGCCTATGACCTCACTCCCCTTTGTTGGCCCCGAGCTTGGTCCACTTGTTGTCAAATTATCTACCCAGTTTTGGTTTTGTGTAAATTCCATCCGTTGTTATAATCATTTTTGCATTTGTTTCCGTCATTTTCGCTGTCTGTCCATCGCGTGGTCCATGTGTTGGCCAACCTAGGCCTCACGCACGGGAATTAATATGTTTCATTTATATATATATATCGTCAGTTTCCGTTTCAATTTCTCCCTCCTCCTCAACCTCCCGGCCAGTAGCAATACTGTCAGACTCAAGTGGATCCCAGGGCTCAGGGTTCCGGGGGAACGAGCTGGCAGACACCCTCAACAAGAGGGGCGGCTCTGGCTCTTTCTCTGGCCCTGTTCCCGTGGTCCTTATCCCTTCGACGGTCATCAATCGTCTGATTGATGACTGCAGGCTGATTCCTTCCACAAGAACGGATGGCCGGGCACCCAAAAACTTCCGGCAATCTCGTGCCGCCGTTCCGTGCCTCTCTCGCGAGCTCAGAACAAGGACAAGTTGTTGTCCTTGGCTCAGAACGTCCCTCTGAACCAAAATCGGCAGGATATTCGAGCCCTTGCCATAAACTTTACTGGTCAGACACTGCTTCCTCCGAGGCTATCTCGAGAGTGAACTTTTACCCTTTTGCGAGTACGACAATGAAGATGCTCAGTACTTTGTTTGTCACTGCCCTTTCTTTACCATGCAGAGACCGGCTATTTCGGGCCAAACTCGTCCATTACGAGGTCTGCTGCCAGCCCGACAGAAATCCCACGGCTCATCCAGTTCCTTCGGGTGACAAGACGAGCAACTTTTTCTTCCCCACAGAAGATCACGCTGCAGGACGGACCAGCGGACCTACCTGACCGGCCCCACGCCTCTGCCTGTCGGCGGGCCTTCAGGGGCTAGCGGAATGGGCGACCCTCGCCTCCCCGCTGTGTCCACGGACTGCGTGTCCACGTGTAGATCTCGTTTGTAGTCTCTCAGTTGGTCTCGTGTAGTCACTTCTGATTGTTGTTCGTAGGTCGGGTCCGATTCTTCTTTTCTTCTTAGAAATAGTTCCGGCCGGATTCTGTCCCTCGGACCAATAGGAAGCTTCCAAATTAACAATGGGATCCCTGCGCCAAACTGCGGTTTGAATTAAGCCTCCTCCTTCTAGCAGTGCCTCGATACACTCTGGGTATGGCTCCGGAAACCACTGATAGTCTTCTAAGATCTATCAGGGGCAGTCCTTCTGGAGACTGCAACCAGTGGAGTCTAAACAGACTCAAGAGTCTCAACAGACTCAATAAACTCAAGTCACACTAGACTTGAGCGAGACGTCTCTAACACAACGGGCGCAAATAAGGAAGGCTTACCGCAAGAACTCGACCGAGTCTCGATTGACTTGGTGATCAGGAAGTCCTCCTAAGGCTTCCTCTTCGGAGCTTCTCCTCTCGTCGGGAGTTGGCTCCTGGTCCGCTTCGGACCACTTGTATTTATAGGCGCATTTTCGGTCCAAAATAGCATCATTACAATTCACGTTGTTGCGCTAAAAGGGGAAAATGGCTCATTGCGTCTTTTCTTGGTAACCTCTTTTTCTGGTAGCGTGATTCAATCAAAAATCCAGTGCGCATGCGTGTACTTACTTACAGTAGCCTCCTACGATTAACTTCTTTTTCCTTTTTTACGGGGGGTAGAACACTCTACATATGTTTATCCGATGGGAGTTGGTCCGGTGTTGATGAATGGGTGCACAGGTGCATCCTATCCCAAGACTAGCAAGTGCTACTCCAACAAGGTGCCTGGCAAGGGCAATACAATCTGCTTGAACCTCCTGGACGCTGCCGCGTACATCGGCGTCGGCTTCGACGGAAGAGGATTCTACAAGATCGAGAGCCGTAAAGCCAGTCTGATGCAGCGCTACTGCTCCAGCATGGCCACCTTCCTGGACAAGGACGTGCCTGACACCATGAACGTGTTTGGCATCTTCGAGACAACAGCTGAGACCAAGTCCTTCCAGTCTGCGGACGAGTACATGAGATACATCAGGGACAAAGCCGGTCTGTCAGAGCAGCGAAATTTGTTCTTGAGCGAGGCCCGCCAGCACGGCACTTCTAAGGCGTCTGGGTTCAATCTCGGTGCGATAGGTGGAATCGTCGGTGGTGCTATTGGAGCCATAGCGGGTGGCCCTGCGGGAGCGGCCTTGGCGCGGTGGGTGGCTCACTTTCATCTGGATCAGGAGACAGCTCTGGCAGCTCGTCATCAACCACTAGCAGTCAATCAGCCTAAAAAAATTCACAGTATTCCCAGGCTGCAAGAAAACAAGGTTCTACTGACGATTTCTTTGCCATTATGTATGTAAGTGTAATCATGTACAAAATTTCACTGGATGATATTAAGCCTAATAACATCAACTTCGCTGCGCTCAGAGACTACATGAGTCTTCCAGAGTCCTACTTTTCAGTGGGCGCTGCCAGCAAATTTCAAGACTTTCTGCTACCAGTACGCTGGGGCACGCATTTTATCCGGTCTGGAAAGTTCGGCGGTCAGCTAAAAATCACAAAGAGAGCAAAGACAAACAAGTTTGCGTCGTCGGAAGAGTTTGCTAGTCTGGCTGAGACGGAGTTCCAGTCAATGTTTTCTTCACTGCAGTCAAAATATTCTCAGAAAACCACTCGGACAGGCTTTTTGGGTCTTGGCGGAAAGAAACCGACTACAATAAAATTGAGCAGTGCAAAGTCAGAGAGCCAGCACAGGAGCACAAGAAATGAACGTAATCAAGAGTCTCACAGTTCTAGCGACTCTGAGTTCACTCAGACCACCGTGGAGGCTCAGGGAGGAACTCCGGAGATCGCAGAAGCCCTCGTTGACTTTTACACTCCGGCATTCAAGGAGCTGTACCACAGGTGGATCGCCTCCATCAATGACTATGTGAAGCCGTTCGAGTTCAAGCTGAAGCCCATCGATCAGCTGTTCGACATGAACATGGGCGACCTGTTTCCGGCTGGAAACCGCGACTTTGGCTGTATTGGAAGTGCGGGAAGCAAAGTGAATATTTTGACGGAGCCCAAAACTCGTCGTCGCTATACTACCTCGATGAGGAGACTTACTTTGCTAACAATAAGACAAAAAGTAAACTGGTTAAAATTTACTGCAAATACAAGAACCAAGAAGACTTTAAGAACGCTCTAAAGAGACGAAGACTCTCACTGGAGAAAGCCGTAGCTGCGTACATGACGGAAGGTCCTTTCCCAACCTCCTCCCACGAGTTGAAAGCAGGGCAACCCGGTTGTGAGAGCTCTACACTGGCCAAGATCGACGTGTTTAACTCAAATAACAACACACTGACGTTTCTGCAGCTTAAGAAAGCCCCGTTTTTAATTTCCTTTGATCTGCCCCAGGATATTCCGAACTTGTTGAAATCGCAAGCCAAGTATGTGATGACGTATCTAAAAGACAGGTGGTTTGCGACCGAGCCAGGGCACCATCATGCACACTTGTACGAAGGCTGTCAGCTCGAAGGCTTCAAGCCAGCTGAGACTAAGATCTGTATCTGGAGCATCATCCTCACATTTGAGGAGGAGACAGGCTTCTTCCATATCGATCCGCTGGACTTTATTGCATCAAAGCGCCGCAACCCAAACCTTCCAGACTGGATAGAGGGTACCACGGTTGCTAGGGCTTCTTGGATAGAAGGGCAAAAAGGCGCAAACTCCACTGCTGCGGCGTCAATTCCATGCAACGTTCGGTGGTTGAACTCTCATAGGCTGGACCCTGATAGGGAAGAAAACTGCCTTTACTTTACGGCTGCGACTGCTGGAGACATCTTTGTTATATTCGCGTCCATACCAAGAGACCACACAAATGGTACTACCTGCAGATCAATATGGATGGAGTGATATTCTACAAAGCAATGAAGCCGCAAAAGAGAGACTATCAAAAGGGAATGGGGACACTTGGAGACAAGAACTTATACCAGTCCTACTTCTTGTGTGTGAACCAGGCTAATGGATCAGTTCTAATGCAGTTCGGTAAGGCGGGCTCGAACAGCGAGATCGGCACTGTCTACTCTGGGTACAAGTTCCGACCGGACAGCCAGTACAGCCGCCTGTCTTTCTACACGTTCGGAGCGGGCTCGAAGTCTGTGTCGCTGATGGACATTCACCTCACCAAGGAGATGCCGCAGGTGGAGTGTTTGAACAATAATTACGAGGTGTATTCAAAAAGTTCTTTTCGGTGCCCTACAAAACTGAACACAAAACAACTGGAACTATGAAAACACTGTTAGATTGCTTAACATGATTCGGTCACTCAACATATTCACCGCCAATGTCTTTGCACTTCTGCCAGCGATTTACCAGGCCTCTGATTCCGGAACTCACACCACTCGCGTCCGTTTGGCGAACAGCTTGATTGCATGCAGCCTCAATGTGCTCGACGCTGTCGAATCGAATGCCCCGAAGGTGCTTCTTCACAGATGGAAATAAGAAGAAGTCGCACGGCGACAAATCAGGCGAATAGGCTGGATGTTGGAGCACTTCCCATCCCCATTTGCTCAGGAGTTCCACGACGTTGTGCTTGCGATGTGCTGGCGCATTGTCGTGCAGCAGGATCACGGCAGATTCCAGCAGATCAGGGCGCTTCTTTCGTATTGCTGGGCGCAGCTTCTCCTGCAGAATCCACTTGTAGTAGTCCCCATTGACGGTGGTTCCTTGTGGGACTGCCCAGTTCAGCAGGATTCCTTGGGAATCAAAAAACATGACGTGCATGATCTTCATCGCGCCCTGCTTCCTGATGGCCTTCTGAGGTCTTGGAGAATGTGCTGGAAGCCATTCGGCAGACTGGGCCTTTGTCTCAGGATCCCAGCTGTAAACCCACGTCTCGTCTCCAGCTACAATTCTTGATAGAAAATCCTCCCCTTCTCGATGGAACCGACGCAGGTGGCTGCTTGAAGCCACAGTTCGCTGCATCTTTTGCTCACCTGTCAGCAGGTGTGGCACCCACTTGCAAAACTTTTTCTGCAGGTGAAGACGCTCCGTCAGAATGGTGTGGACGCTTCCTACTGACACACCAACGTCTTCTGCCAATTCTTCGCAAGTCCGTCGCCGATCATCATCCAGGAGCTCTTGCACTTTCTTCACAACAGTCTCGTTGGTTGCAGTCATCGGCCTTCCAGAGCGATCATTGTCCTCAACGCTCTCTCTTCCCTCAGCGAACAGCCGGTACCATTTTCGAACTGTCTGCTCAGTTGGTGCACATTTGCCAAGCACTTGCTGAAGCTCCCTAAACATATCCGGTGGCTTTTTTCCTTGCAGAAACTGAAACTTCATCAAGCTTCGAACGTCTTGCTTTGAAAATGATTCAGCCATGGCCAAGAAATTGAGTGGTAGCTGATAGAAATGTTCGCTGCTCTAACATAGTTGCAAACTGAGACTTAAAACCCTAGGAACGTTTAGGCCATAGACATAACTTGGTGAAATCGCTAAAATTCTGTTTACAAGGCTTTTTAAAAATAAATGCCAAAGGACCGAAAAGAACTTTTTGAATACACCTCGTACAAGTTGGTTGATGGTCACTGCTTGCTGGATTGTCACAAAGAGTGCATCGACTGCAATCTAGCAAAAGATGACACCAGCTGCTTCCAGTGTCGCAATGTGCGCGTTGAATTAAAGCATTCTATTGGTGGCAGGAGAGTCAGCAAAGTGCAGTGCTTACCAGAGTGTCCAGTTGGCTACCAACTGAGTGACAGCAAGGAAAAGCTGTGCGTGCCCTGCCAACCAGGAACTTTCAAGAACACAACGGGAAATCACCACTGCTTGTCATGCGCTCCTGGAACTTTTTCTGCATCACAAGCGACTGTGAATTGCATGCTCTGCAGTCCAGGAAATTTCGCTTCCAAGCCAGGATCGGTACAGTGCCAGCAGTGCCATGTTGGAACAGCAAGCAGGTTTAACGGATCTGCTTCGTGTGCGGCCTGCAGTGCCGGCTTGTTCGCAGCTCAGCGAGGTCAAACGGAGTGCACTCCATGTCCAGTCGGACAGTTCAATAAAGCAGAGAGACAGGCGCAGTGCCAGTTGTGCTCTGCGGGGTCCTTCGCCGACAAGCCAGGACAGAAATCTTGCACTGCTTGCCCTGCTGGAACGTCGAGTGAGGAGGGCTCAGTGAGCTGCGCCAATAACTGCAAGAGGGGCGAGTTCAGTCCAGCCGAGGGCATCCCGTGCGCCAAGTGCCCTGCAGGCTCGTTCACTCCTAGCTCGGGATCGGTAAATTGCACTTTGTGCTCAGCTGGCACTTTCTCCTTCAACCCAGGTAGCAGCGAGTGCGCCAAATGTCCCGCTGGCACCTACGCCAGCGAATCCGGTTCCAAAAAATGCCATGACTGCGATTTGAACTTCGCCCTAAAGCGCCGAATTGGAATGGCACACTGTGACCTATGCCCCGACTCTGGGCTTACCTTTGGCACGGAGAAATGTCACCGTAAGTAGTTGCACTTCCAATACTCTATTTACTACCTTTATATAGCTTTTATTTATTCTAAAATTTTTCAGGCAAGCTGCACATGAGTTGCGAGGGATACGGGTACTATGATTTTTTATTAAAGGAATGTAAAAAATCTATTGATAAGGATTTGAAAACGTACAGTAGACTGAGTTATGGCGAACGTATAAGTAATAAAGGCGGTGGTTCGGTAATTTCTCGCTTTTACTACAAGTACACACTCGACCAAGTTGCGTCTGTGAAAGGACTTATCAGCTGGCAAGGCGACCCAGTTGACTCTACGTCACTGGAAATCATACTAAAAGATTCTAATAAAAATCATATTAAAAATTGTAAAACTAAAGTCGATATTCTTAATCCGTACTCAGTGCACGAGTGCTCTGCTTTTGACGTAAAATGCTTGAAGATTGCTATTTTCAGTGATTCCTGGAAGCCGGTGATCTATATCGCCGAGATTGCTCTGTATGCCGAGTAGTTCAACATGCAGAAGAAATCACAGGAAATTATAACAATCACTCGAATGGTTGCAAATTTGTCGTAAAAGCGGATATTATTCTGCAAATATAACAAACACAAGCTACTGGTTACCATTCGAAAAGTATAGTTCATTCCTTTGTTATTATTAACAGTACAGTTTCTACAGTGAAGCTTTTTGTACCGTAAGAGCCGATATAGTTTAAGACTGCAAGGGTTTTCCTGTGTTTTGGAAACCGTGAAGACCAAGGCCTGTACTGAATACCTTAATTGATTAATGCTAAAAGCACCATTGAACTGACGACTGCAAAATAGTTTTGATAAAGCTAGCGAATCGCATACGAATAATTAGTCCAAATGACAACAGCTGTGTAGTCTTTGAGTAGAAATTGAAATTGTTCTGGCAATGTAGAAAAGAAATGGCAGAATCCCATATACTAAACTATATAGAAAAAATGAAATTAAACTGCAGTAGCTAGGACAAGACCCAATAAAATGATATTAGTAAAACACTAGCAATCAGCGCCCCCCGTTGGTGAGCCTAAAAAATGCAGTACAAGTTGTTTTAATAAACTACATGTAGCGTCTCTTTGCATTTTACCCCAGCAGTCCCTTGTAAGTCTTGACATGTCAGCAATTCCCCCCACAAGCCTTAACATATCAACTCCCCCCTTGACATCTCAGCGATGCCCCCATAAGCCTTGAAATCTTAAAAAATCTGTTTACTTTCTAACCCTAACCCTAACCCTAAAGCATTGAAATTTCAGTAATTCTCTCTAAGAGTCATTATAGCAC
Organism: Macrostomum lignano; assembly: GCA_002269645.1. Classification (NCBI taxonomy): domain Eukaryota; kingdom Metazoa; phylum Platyhelminthes; family Macrostomidae; genus Macrostomum; species Macrostomum lignano. Next base: position 467,165 of record NIVC01000082.1, on the reverse strand, counting down.
TACTACAGCATTATAGCGATTCCCTGCAAGCCTCGACATCGTAGGGATTCCCAAATGAATCTCTTAACTTCGACATGAAGCTTATTTTATTTTTTACATTACGCTTTTTCTATCAGCGATCCCTCCGGTGAGGAGCCAACAAATAATGTAATCAAAAGTTTTCAATAAACTACATGTAGCTTCTGACTTTAGCCTTGACATCTCATTTATTCCCCCGTGAGCTTGACATCTCAGCTATTCCCCCGTAAGCCTTGACAAGACCCAATAAAACGATATTAGTAAAACATTGCCTGGCATGGGACAAGAAGATTAAAAATTCAAGCTTAATTGCAGAGTTATTATCAAGTAATTAAACTATGCAAAATCCTTCTGGCTATACAATGAGCAGTTAGCTAATGTTTTAACTATTTTGTATGGTATCGCTCTTTGTTTGATCAATGATCATTTAGCCAAATAAGGTTATTGGTGATCATTGTAGCGGTTGTATTCAAATTGACCAGCATACGGTTGACAAGTATTCTTAGTTGGCAAATGGGATTGGCTATGTACATATTGTATGTGAAACTATTGTCAGAATGCCGTTGACGGTAAATATGTTCTGGACATTATTGGTGGTCCAAATGGGTGTTATTGGGGGCAGGCAGGTGACATTATTTATAATGCGGTTAAACATTAAAATTCTGCAATGTATGGAGAATATATTCATGGTAGTGTTTGCAGAAGTTGCGTAATCGTTTGTAAAGAGAAGCGGAGATTTAGTTGCTTCAGGATCAAAGAGCAGGATCCATGTTTCCTCACCGGACATGATCATCAGCTTGCTAAAGTTATCCCACCCACCTTGCTTCTGAATGAACTCGATGTTTTACTTCGCAATATACTCACTCGCTGTGCCTTGAGCTCCGGTGTGAGGAGGCTAGGGACCCAGTGGGCTGAAGCTGTACATGTACATGTATAGTGGAGCGAATATGAGAGATCCAGATCAGCTAGTGATGACGATTTACTAGACTGTTGACTTGAAAATGTCTAATCGATTGTGCCGTATCTGTACTTCTAAACCATGGAGGCTCTCTGTCCTCGTATTTCTTCGATCGGTAGCCTTTTCTAGTGCTGCCACCAGTCCCTCAAGGTCCCAGTCTTCGGTGAGGTGATCGAGCGCCTTTCAGAACGATCGAAACAAGTCGAGCGAACTCAGCACTTCGTGCAGATTTACGATTTAGACGGATGGTCAGTTAGTTCCTGCCGGGCTCAGTGGGTGGTTGGGAGGGCGATGTTAGCCCCATGCAGACTCGGGAGTCTGCCTGTGATTAGCTGAGCCTTCAGTTGAGACAATGCTAGATTGCAGATTCAGGCACTCACGGGACAAAGAGAAATCGAGAGGAAAACAACTGAAAATCTTGGTGGAAATAATTGGTTAAGGGGGGTCCATACTTATATGGTGGCAAGAATCGCATTGTAGCATTGCACGCAAGACCTCCATCGCGCCAGAGCACGCAAGATTGCGTGACACAGCTAGTAGCTGTTTTTAGAAACTGACGTCAACTTTTGCCTCGGAGAAGATTAGGGTCCCCAGACATGTGATTCTGCCATACGCATGGACCGAACATAATGTAAAGTAAAGGTGTTTACTGTACTTTGGACTGCGAGAAAGCAGAGCCTGTCACGTGACTGGCTCACATGACAAGGGAAATGGTAGCGAAACCACCAGTGACCACTGGACGTAGAGAGAACCAAGAGCAAGCCAAGAGCAAGGCCAAGAGCTTGTAAACCGATTTCTTTTGTTTCTTCTGGCGTTCGGCAAAGCTTGGAACTATAGCCAAACTAATTAAATTTAAATCCGGCTGGCCGGATCTAGATCAGCATATGACTGCTTCAGAAATTGAGCTTGTTCTAAAAAACAAATACAATGCATTACAAAGGCATAATTTAAGCAAAACAGCCCACCAAATTAAGTGGGTACTACAAGACATGCGATAGTGAAATCCACAATATCCAATGTATTACTTCTACTAATCCTCGCGTAGACTTCTGTAGGATCGAACCGCGGCACACAAATCCATGTAGATCTATGCGGAAAGCTTTTCCCAGCGCGTTTTTGGCAGAAAAAACTCCCAACAGGTGAATCTGAATAACCCTACTGACCAAAGATTAATTGATGAAGCACAACGCGTTCGTAAAATTGCTGCGTGAAGGCAGGGCGGCAGAAATGTTCAGAAGTTATTAGCGATATAGCAGAGCTATATGCTATTCCACTACTGGCCGTTATCTTTAATGCGCACGAGAAAACGGCCTGCCACTCTACAGGTGCATAAGAGACAGGCAATCCTCGCAAAAATGCCAGCTAAAGAATCATGGAGTTCTATTGCCTATAATGATCAGGAGAGGGAAACCTTATAAGTCGAATATCATCGGTATGGATTCTGGATTTTATGTCTATAGTATCCTGCAGAATCCAGATTTTATAGCTGAATCGAACTCCATGTCACTCCTGCAGAATCCAGATTTGATAGCTAAATGGAACTCCATGTCACTCCTGCAGAATCCAGATTTTATAGCTGAATCGAACTCCATGTCACTCCTGCAGAATCCAGATTTGATAGCTAAATCGAACTCCATGTCACTCCTGCAGAATCCAGATTTGATAGCTAAATCGAACTCCATATGTCACTCTTGTAGAATCCAGATTTTATAGCTGAATCGAACTCCATGTCACTCCTGCAGAATCCAGATTTGATAGCTAAATGGAACTCCATGTCACTCTCTCAGAATCCAGATTTGATAGCTAAATCGAACTCCATGTCACTCTCTCAGAATCCAGATTTGATAGCTAAATCGAACTCTATGTCACTCCTGCAGAATCCAGATTTGATAGCTAAATCGAACTCCATATGTCACTCTTGTAGAATCCAGATTTTATAGCTGAATCGAACTCCATGTCACTCCTGCAGAATCCAGATTTGATAGCTAAATGGAACTCCATGTCACTCTCTCAGAATCCAGATTTGATGGCTAAATCGAACTCCATGTCACTCCTGCAGAATCCAGATTTGATAGCTAAATCGAACTCTATGTCACTCTCTCAGAATCCAGATTTGATAGCTAAATGGAACTCCATGTCACTCCTGCAGAATCCAGATTTGATAGCTAAATCGAACTCCATATGTCACTCTTGTAGAATCCAGATTTTATAGCTGAATCGAACTCCATGTCACTCCTGCAGAATCCAGATTTGATAGCTAAATGGAACTCCATGTCACTCTCTCAGAATCCAGATTTGATAGCTAAATCGAACTCCATGTCACTCTCTCAGAATCCAGATTTGATAGCTAAATCGAACTCTATGTCACTCCTGCAGAATCCAGATTTGATAGCTAAATCGAACTCCATATGTCACTCTTGTAGAATCCAGATTTTATAGCTGAATCGAACTCCATGTCACTCCTGCAGAATCCAGATTTGATAGCTAAATGGAACTCCATGTCACTCTCTCAGAATCCAGATTTGATAGCTAAATCGAACTCCATGTCACTCTCTCAGAATCCAGATTTGATAGCTAAATCGAACTCTATGTCACTCCTGCAGAATCCAGATTTGATAGCTAAATCGAACTCCATATGTCACTCTTGTAGAATCCAGATTTTATAGCTGAATCGAACTCCATGTCACTCCTGCAGAATCCAGATTTGATAGCTAAATGGAACTCCATGTCACTCTCTCAGAATCCAGATTTGATGGCTAAATCGAACTCCATGTCACTCCTGCAGAATCCAGATTTGATAGCTAAATCGAACTCTATGTCACTCTCTCAGAATCCAGATTTGATAGCTAAATGGAACTCCATGTCACTCCTGCAGAATCCAGATTTGATAGCTAAATCGAACTCCATGTCACTCTCTCAGAATCCAGATTTGATAGCTAAATGGAACTCCATGTCACTCCTGCAGAATCCAGATTTGATAGCTAAATCGAACTCCATGTCACTCCTGCAGAATCCAGATTTGATAGTTAAATGGAACTCCATGTCCCTCTCTCAGAATCCAGATTTGATAGCTAAATCGAACTCTATGTCACTCCTGCAGAATCCAGATTTGATGGCTAAATCGAACTCTATGTCACTCCTGCAGAATCCAGATTTGATAGCTAAATGGAACTCCATGTCACTCCTGCAGAATCCAGATTTGATAGCTAAATGGAACTCCATGTCACTCCTGCAGAATCCAGATTTGATAGCTAAATCGAACTCCATATGTCACTCTTGTAGAATCCAGATTTTATAGCTGAATCGAACTCCATGTCACTCCTGCAGAATCCAGATTTGATAGCTAAATCGAACTCCATGTCACTCTCTCAGAATCCAGATTTGATGGCTAAATCGAACTCCATGTCACTCTCTCAGAATCCAGATTTGATAGCTAAATCGAACTCTATGTCACTCCTGCAGAATCCAGATTTGATAGCTAAATGGAACTCCATGTCACTCTCTCAGAATCCAGATTTGATAGCTAAATGGAACTCCATGTCACTCCTGCAGAATCCAGATTTGATAGCTAAATCGAACTCTATGTCACTCTCTCAGAATCCAGATTTGATAGCTAAATGGAACTCCATGTCACTCTCTCAGAATCCAGATTTGATAGCTAAATCGAACTCTATGTCACTCCTGCAGAATCCAGATTTGATAGCTAAATGGAACTCCATGTCACTCTCTCAGAATCCAGATTTGATGGCTAAATCGAACTCCATGTCACTCTCTCAGAATCCAGATTTGATAGCTAAATCGAACTCTATGTCACTCTCTCAGAATCCAGATTTGATAGCTAAATCGAACTCCATGTCACTCCTGCAGAATCCAGATTTGATAGCTAAATCGAACTCTATGTCACTCTCTCAGAATCCAGATTTGATAGCTAAATGGAACTCCATGTCACTCTCTCAGAATCCAGATTTGATGGCTAAATCGAACTCCATGTCACTCTCTCAGAATCCAGATTTGATAGCTAAATCGAACTCTATGTCACTCCTGCAGAATCCAGATTTAATAGCTAAATGGAACTCCATGTCACTCTCTCAGAATCCAGATTTGATAGCTAAATGGAACTCCATGTCACTCCTGCAGAATCCAGATTTGATAGCTAAATCGAACTCCATGTCACTCCTGCAGAATCCAGATTTGATAGCTAAATCGAACTCCATGTCACTCCTGCAGAATCCAGATTTGATAGCTAAATGGAACTCCATGTCACTCTCTCAGAATCCAGATTTGATAGCTAAATCGAACTCCATGTCACTCTCTCAGAATCCAGATTTGATAGCTAAATCGAACTCCATGTCACTCCTGCAGAATCCAGATTTGATAGCTAAATCGAACTCCATGTCACTCTCTCAGAATCCAGATTTGATAGCTAAATGGAACTCCATGTCACTCCTGCAGAATCCAGATTTGATAGCTAAATCGAACTCCATGTCACTCCTGCAGAATCCAGATTTGATAGCTAAATCGAACTCCATATGTCACTCTTGTAGAATCCAGATTTTATAGCTGAATCGAACTCCATGTCACTCCTGCAGAATCCAGATTTGATAGCTAAATCGAACTCCATGTCACTCTCTCAGAATCCAGATTTGATGGCTAAATGGAACTCCATGTCACTCTCTCAGAATCCAGATTTGATAGCTAAATCGAACTCTATGTCACTCCTGCAGAATCCAGATTTGATAGCTAAATGGAACTCCATGTCACTCTCTCAGAATCCAGATTTGATGGCTAAATCGAACTCCATGTCACTCTCTCAGAATCCAGATTTGATAGCTAAATCGAACTCTATGTCACTCCTGCAGAATCCAGATTTGATAGCTAAATCGAACTCCATGTCACTCTCTCAGAATCCAGATTTGATAGCTAAATGGAACTCCATGTCACTCCTGCAGAATCCAGATTTGATAGCTAAATGGAACTCCATGTCACTCCTGCAGAATCCAGATTTGATAGCTAAATCGAACTCCATGTCACTCTCTCAGAATCCAGATTTGATAGCTAAATGGAACTCCATGTCACTCTCTCAGAATCCAGATTTGATGGCTAAATGGAACTCCATGTCACTCTCTCAGAATCCAGATTTGATAGCTAAATCGAACTCTATGTCACTCCTGCAGAATCCAGATTTGATAGCTAAATGGAACTCCATGTCACTCTCTCAGAATCCAGATTTGATGGCTAAATCGAACTCCATGTCACTCTCTCAGAATCCAGATTTGATAGCTAAATCGAACTCTATGTCACTCCTGCAGAATCCAGATTTGATAGCTAAATCGAACTCCATGTCACTCTCTCAGAATCCAGATTTGATAGCTAAATGGAACTCCATGTCACTCCTGCAGAATCCAGATTTGATAGCTAAATGGAACTCCATGTCACTCCTGCAGAATCCAGATTTGATAGCTAAATCGAACTCCATGTCACTCTCTCAGAATCCAGATTTGATAGCTAAATGGAACTCCATGTCACTCCTGCAGAATCCAGATTTGATAGCTAAATCGAACTCCATATGTCACTCCTGCAGAATCCAGATTTGATAGCTAAATCGAACTCCATATGTCACTCTTGTAGAATCCAGATTTGATAGCTAAATCGAACTCCATATGTCACTCTTGTAGAATCCAGATTTGATAGCTAAATCGAACTCCATATGTCACTCTTGTAGAATCCAGACCGGAATGGCAAAATGCAATTCTTTAAACAGTTCAAGCTAGCCTCATGGATTTTAGCAGCAATCCAGATTTTACGTATCATATGTACTTCTTGCCGCGTCCAGATTATTGCAGATCTAATCATACATTGGGATATGATAACTAAGGGAAAATGGTTAATTTCGTGGCCCTCTCCCAGTCGGCCAGCCAGCTATCTCTGAAGTTTATTTGTCCCACACTGCGGTGCGGGCGTTCCCGACCTTTTTGGGTTTCTCTAATCAAAAAATTATAGCGGGTGCCTGTTATAAGTAAACTTATACATGCACATAGCCAATCAATCAAGTATGGAGCTAAATAAGGTTAGCGCTTTCGAGGCAAGCAGAACTGATAGTTATAAGCAATATTTGTTGCGGTTAGTACCAATGCGCGCAATTGAACTTCAGTAATTAAGAGCCTTTGGAATCTGAGACATTTGTCATATCAGTAATTCCCCATGAGTCTTGGCATCTGAGCCATTTGTCATATCATAAATTCCCCATGAGTCTTGGCATCTGAGCCATTTGTCATATCATAAATTCCCCATGAGTCTTGGGCATCTGAGCCATTTGTCATATCAGTAATTCCCCATGAGTCTTGGCATCTGAGCTATTTTTCATATCAGTAATATCCCATGAGCCCTTCGCATCTGAGCCATATGACCTCTCAGTAAGTCCCCATGAGCCGTAGCATGAGAGTTATTTGACATCTCAGAAATTCCCTACGACACACTCTGCCCTCTGGAAGGGGGGTTGGCCCTCATTGGAGAAAGATGCAATCGCCTCGAGTGCAGGTGCGCTAAGAGTACTGCAAGCTACACCAGCCGCTGGCGATAGTCAAGCAGCAAACGAATTCTTGACGGCAAACAAAGCTGTTCACCATGGCATTCGCGCCGAACAAAAAAACACGCAGCAGATGGCTGTGGCTGCAGCTTCGAGAACTCGAATTTGTAATGATTATTTAATTGCCAGGCGGTGGGGGCCGTGGCCCCTCCCATTAATGGCTGGAGGACCAGACGGCTCCCCGGAGACTATCGCGGACGTCCCATTGAGCGTCTGCGGCTCTCTGCGTGATGCCCCGGTCGAGGCCATCGCCCGAGAAATATTATAACTAGCATGAATAATTGATGCAAACACACCGATGCCTATGGATATAAAAGAAACGGATGTCTCCCTATTGGATTTAGTCTGCTAGAAAATATTAATTTGACGATCAATCAAATCCTTGGATGAAATCTATTTTTTTGGGCAATTTTTTTAACATTCAGAGACTCCCAACAGTGATGAGGCCATTAAAAGAAGGACCCTTATAATCTAAGCTAATTCGCGATATGCAAGCGAAAGAAACACGGACTAATAAGGTCATTGCGAAATCGTCAATGCTAAACAACTTTCAATTGATTGCTGCTGTGAAATGAAGAACCCTTTTGAATACGAATCCAGGAAAACCAAAGCAACTTATATACAGGACGCGACAATCACGTTTCATGGAAAAAGTTTTGGAGGCCACTTTTCGCCGAAAAGTACACTACAGATATAGGAAGTTTTCTTTTTTCAACACAAAAATTGTTATTGCTTTCGATAGGAAGCAGACCCAATGTTCATCTTTTGATACATGTATGTTGTGCCTTTCTCATAGCTCTATTGATATATTTATAAAGCTTCTCGTTCAGAAAGTTAGAATTTCATGTTAATTTTTGATTCTACGTACATTTGCAGTACCAAAAATCATTAAAATGCATGGCACAGCTCCAATCTTTGGTTTTATGAATCTCTTTTATCCTAATTTTCTGAACGAAAAGCTTTATGAATATCAATAGAGCTATAAGAATAAAGGCACAACATATCAAAAAAGATGGACATTGGGTCTGCCTCCTATCGAAAGAAATAACAATTTTTGTGCTGAAAAAATGAAAACTTCCCATCTCCGTAGTGTATTTTTCAGCGAAAAGTGGCCTTCAAAACATTTCCAAAGATTTCGAGTGTTGCGTCCTTCTCGAACTTTCTGTTGCTCTGTTCTGCTATTTTGTCTGCCATTGTTAATACTTTTCTCTGCCGCCTCAGAAGGCATCCCACACGATATCAAAGCCTCTGACAGATGCTATAGCCATGCATCAACGGTTAGGGATTCACAATCGAACGCGGATTCACAATGGCTCGGGTTTTACCTACAGACAGGTACCCGCATCTGAAGTGCAAGTACTGGACAACCGAAATCGTACCAGTACAGGGGATATCGTATCACGGATACTGAATTAGTATACTTTTTATAAGTCACAGACAGCATTTGAACTTGTCTTACAGTAACCATGATGTATCATCAAGGATCTGCAAATTTTTGTTTTAGTTTCGTCACCTCTGTCTTGCAAGCATGCAACCAAGAATCACTATTAATACTGGTCAATTTGTAAAACACTTCTAATGCATTAGAATTTATCTGAAGGCCCAGGGTTACATAAAAACGCCTTAAGAAACAGTTAAATCTGTCGATTCCAAAAGGTACACATTGTGAATTACTGCAAGAGCAAAAAGTTCGATAAGTGTGTCCCAATCGGTGCACGAACACTCGGCCATGGACAAAGAAAGGATTAAAGATTTTCCAGCAGGCGGCTCATAGGCTGAAACTAGCCGGGAACCAATCGTAGCTGAATGTTACACTCATTTGGTTCTCTTGGCTAAGGAATAAATATCTGGCTAGATAAGTCTTCATGCCAGCATTCTATCCAGGGAAGCTTGGCATCTCAACTGTTGCAATATCCTGCTCTACAAAGCCGCGCAATGCTACAAGGCCAGTGCTCGGGTGCTAACGAGAGCCTCTACTTTACTCAAACTCAGTCGCCTGTGAAGGACGCCTTGACTCTGATTGCGTCCTCATCTGGTCTGCTACTGAACATCCTGTCCCTCTCCGTGTTCCTTCGGGTGCTGCGAAAGCCGAACAATCGAAATAGTTTCCACATTTTTCTGGTGTTCCTATCCGCCTGCGAGGTGGCCTTCTGCCTGTCCAGCGGAGTCACCTACGCCAACATACTCAACTCGCGAACAGTTAGAAACCTGTCTTGGACCGGCCTGGATGGCGACGAGATGGCGACGACGTATTTTCGATTTTCAATCTACCTGCCAACGGAGAGTAGGACGCTGGTGACTCTGTACTATCGTATGGTAGTGCTGTCTGCTTACCTGTCCATTGTGTCTCAGTTTATTAGGAATGCCTGGGTTGCTATGACGGCCCTGCTGCGCTGGTATGTGGCCACCAGGCGTACCAACGTGAATGTCAGCCAGCTCTACAGCACACGCCGAGTGAGTCTCCTATTCGTAGCTTTGCTATCAGTCGTCATCACGCTTAGCCTTATTCGCAGCTGCATCAACCACGCTGGCAATATTTTCAATTGGGAATTTCACGTGTGCAACATTAGCGACTGGAATAATCCAGGGACATTGATTGTTCACGTGACTAAGGATCAGGAAGCCAATAGGCGAACGGTGAACATGGTTTGGACAACGCTGAGCCAGATCATACCTTGGAGCTGCATTGTCACCTCGTCCATTCTGCTAGTCTATTCGCTTCGCAGCAACAGTCTGATTGACAGCTCAGAGAGAAACAAGCGCATAACTAGAATGGTGTTCATCTTCTCGTTGGCTTTTACTTTGCTAGAGTCGCCAAGAGCGTTCGTGTTTTTGTTTAACAAGCTGTTGAAATCGGTATCCCCGGCTCGTCTTCTGGACATCTATCAGGTGACGCTGATCCTCTCCCTAGCCGACTCAACCGTCAATGTGTTTATCTACTTTTTCAACGATCAGCACTTTAAGAAGGCTCTGTGCGGCTGCAACAATTGCAATTTATTCGAATGCCGATGCAAAAAGTCCAACGACGCCGGCAACAATATGAATAATAGGAACAAGCGATCGGACACCGGAGGTGATCATTGTAAGCCAAAGAGTTCGCCAACCCAGACAACCGGTGCCAGCAACCGGAACGGGCCGGAACCCGTGGGCAATGACAGAGACGAAGCCGCCCAGCCGTTGGCTATCGGAGAAGTCGAGCGCTCCTCCAACGATGCGGTTGGCGCGTTCCAAACCGAGACTACCGTTTGAGAGATTAAAATGGCGCTTGAGAAGCATGCAGACTCTATAGGCGCAATGAAGGCAAATGACAATAACTGACTTGAATACTTTTTGTTGGAGGATTCAAAATGTTGGCAATAAGCTCTTTTGCACTGCTTTTTCAGACATACTCGGCAATGTCTATCTGTGACATCCTCTATCTAATATGACAACCCATTCTCTGATCTGACATCCGGTATCTCATCTGACACCCGATTCTCTGATCTGACATCTGCTATCTCATCTGACACACGATTCTCTGACCTGACATCCGGTATGTCATCTGACACCCGATTCTCTGATCTGACATCTGCTATCTCATCTGACACACGATTCTCTGACCTGACATCCGGTATGTCATCTGACACCCGATTCTCTGATCTGACATCTGCTATCTCATCTGACACACGATTCTCTGACCTGACATCCGGTATGTCATCTGACACCCGATTCTCTGATCTGACATCTGCTATCTCATCTGACACCCGATTCTCTGATCTGACATCTGCTATCTCATCTGACACACGATTCTCTGACCTGACATCTGCTATCTCATCTGACACCCGATTCTCTGATCTGACATCTGCTATCTCATCTGACACCCGATTCTCTGATCTGACATCTGCTATCTCATCTGACACCTGATGCTCTGATCTGACATCCGCTATCTCATCTGACACCCGATTCTCTGATCTGACATCTGCTATCTCATCTGACACCCGATTCTCTGATCTGACATCTGCTATCTCATCTGACACCCGATGCTCTGATCTGACATCCGCTATCTCATCTGACACCCGATTCTCTGATCTGACATCTGCTATCTCATCTGACACACGATTCTCTGACCTGACATCTGCTATCTCATCTGACACACGATTCTCTGATCTGACATCTGCTATCTCATCTGACACACGATTCTCTGACCTGACATCCGGTATGTCATCTGACACCCGATTCTCTAATCTGACATCCGCTATCCATTCTGACGACCGATTCTCTACGCTCGTAAATCTGATACTCGATTATCTACTCTGACACCCCACTATATAATCTGCTATCGGACTATCTAACAAAACAGCGCTGGTGTAATCACTCTTGCTACATGTAATCTAGAGAATTCGAACCAACTGTGACACCCGTTCCCATGTATGGACCCTTTATTATATGCATCGATTCTCTCTGTAGAATATCCGCATATTCAAGCTAATGACTTTAGCGGCCACTAGTAGTTGCTATGTTTTAATTGTATCTATAGCTTAAACAATTTATTTAACTATTTAACTATATATTCTCATATAGTTAAAAAAGACAAAATATTGTAATAAATTAATACTGTAATTAATACTATAATAACTGAACCGTAAACTATTATGATTAGTATAATGTAGTAATAATTGAAGAGAATGCTTTTTGTTATAACGATTTTGTTTAAACGCTTACGCGCAGTCACCACTAATATGTGCAAGAAAAACAATTTGAAGGTCTATCGAATTTTCTAAAAATATAACGCTTTCGTGTAAAATTCGTGCTTAAATAAATATTAACCACCTAGGAACTGATTTCTATATACGAGATATTTACATGCACGTGAACTTTTTCGATACTTAACTGTCTTTGACAAGCGCAAGTTGCCCTTCGACTTTTGCCAGTGAGATTTGACTGTCTGCAGTGACATTTGGTTGCCTGCAGTGATATTTGGTTGCCTGTTTAGTGACATTGGGTTGCCTGCAGTAACATTTGACTGCCTGCTGACATTTGGCTGCCTGCAGTGACATTTGACTGCCTGCAGTGACATTTGACTGCCTGCAGTGACATTTGGTTGCCTGCAGTGACATTTGGTTGCCTGCAGTGACATTTGGTTGCCTGCAGTGACATTTGGTTGCCTGCAGTGACATTTGGTTACCTGCAGTGACATTTGGTTGCCTGCAGTGACATTTGGTTGCCTGCAGTGACATTTGACTGTCTGGCAATCAAAGTTGAGAAAAAGAGACTACAGCAATATTTCAGTAAGAAAGTATACGGGTCCTAGTAACGACTTTTGATGCCATCGGTAAACGAAGCTTCGAATGATTTTTTATATATTTTTTAGTCAACTAACTACAATTGGGTCTGACCTACCTGTCAGGTCTTCGAGGCATTACGAGCTATGAAGACTTATAAAGCATTCTCTTTGATATTTATCATTTTCTGTTCTTAATCTGGTAGGGCTACAGTGGTTCGCATGACATAAGAAGACACCAGTATGCTTGAGCATGCTGAGCAAAATGAGCATTCATCCTGATTTCCTGAGCGTGGCTATCAATGTGCGCTTAACAAGGGCCCATTTCATAAATTTCATAAAGCACTTGTCGGACAGATTCCAGGTGACAATTCTGCAAAATGATGCGTTTCATTAAAGAGAAGAAAAGGGAGAGAAGAGACACAAACCTTGAGCGGTCCGGATTGCTATTGTGAAGTTTCAAAGAACCCGAGGGCCGGATAAAGAGGCTTCGCGGGCCGGAGTACACATGTACCTCCAGATTTTTATCGACTACAAAGCCGTCTTAATGACAGCAAAAATCCTTCACTTCCTTTAAAAGTAACCTAAACTAATGGGCTTAAATATATATTTTAAACATAGCTGCGTAGCTTTATGCCGATCAAAATATTAGAAATCAATAGCTGACTGAACTCAGGCACAAGCATACTAGAGTTTCCGCAGTTTGTGTTTAACCACGACTGCTCAGCGCTAATTGCAATCATAAATACGAGTGCGGTTCTGAGAATAGTGTTCGTTAAATTCAAAGTTTGCACTAGAAGAGACATTATAGTAATTGCTGGGGAGAATTATTGAACACGCCAAAGAAAAAGAGAGCTTAAAGGAGAAGGGACAGAGGAAAGAAATAGTGATCCAGTTCCGACTACGGTACACTTCAGGTGAAAGTGAAAGAGAGCTTCAATGAGTTGTTCGCAATTTCTTTACCACTGCAGCTGTTTCACAAATCTGCCCTTCCCTCCATCTTTACCTACCTATGACGTTGTTGTTCGGCTGCCCAACTGATTAAAATATTTTTTTAACAGTAGAACATTCAAGACCTAAGAGCTTGCATTTCTCCCTGTCAAATATGTCGGTTGCAAGATCTAATTGTGCCATGCAATACAGACTCGTAATAAGCTTTAGTTCTGCAATTAGGCTAAACTATAAGCTGTCAAAATTGACAGCTTGTCTGTCTACGTATATTCTAACGCTGCAGAATATTTAGCTAATTAGGTTAAGGGAAATGGATTTAGCAGATGGACCTAATAATGGGTAAAACAATGAGGACTAAAAAGCTAGAAGCTAGAAGTAGAACCCGTACGAGTACATGCTCTGTGTACCTCAAAGCAACAAAGCCAAGAGCAAGCTAGCATTAAAACGAAAATATATTCAATATAGCTTCTGCTTTGCTTTGATTTCATTCCGCCAAACAATTCTCTTATAAGGACAATGCAGAAATATTTATAACTCATATACGAGTACAAAGGGCTTTGAGTTTCCAACAAATACAAAAGATTGAATTTCACAATGAGCTTCACTCTAACGTTGAAGACCGAAGTTCGTTTTTTGTGAATGTCCAAAAATACATGTAGAGGCTTAGAGATAGCGAGCAACTAGCTCCTATAGACTCTTTGTTAGACTGTTTGTTGAAAACTTTTTAAACTTTGAAAAGTTACTTACCCACTCCCACTTCTTCTTCTTCATACTCTTCTTCTCCTCCTTCTCCTTCTTCTCCTCCTCCTTCTTCTCCTCCTTCTTTTTCTTCTCCTCCTCCTTCTCCTTCTCCTCCTTCTTCTCCTCCTTCTTTTCTTCTCCTCCTCCTTCTCCTTCTCCTCCTCCTCCTTCTTCTTCTCCTTCTTCTCCTCCTTCTTTTCTTCTCCTCCTCCTTCTCCTTCTCCTCCTCCTCCTTCTTCTCCTCCTTCTTCTCCTCTTCCTCCTCCTCCTTCTTCTTCTCCTCCTTCTCCTCCTCCTTCTTCTTCTCCTTCTCCTTCTTCTTCTCCTCCTCCTCCTTCTTCTTCTTCTTCTTCTCCTCCTTCTCCTTCTTCTTCTCCTCCTTCTCCTTCTTCTTCTCCTCCTTCTCCTTCTTCTTCTCCTCCTTCTCCTTCTTCTTCTCCTCCTTCTCCTTCTTCTTCTCCTCCTTCTCCTCCTCCTTCTTCTTCTCCTCCTTCTCCTCCTCCTTCTTCTTCTCCTCCTTCTCCTTCTTCTTCTCCTCCTTCTCCTTCTCCTCCTTCTCCTTCTTCTTCTCCTCCTTCTCCTCCTCCTTCTTCTTCTCCTCCTTCTCCTTCTTCTTCTCCTCCTTCTCCTCCTCCTTCTTCTTCTCCTCCTTCTCCTTCTTCTTCTCCTCCTCCTCCTCCTCCTTCTTCTCCTCCTCCTCCTTCTTCTTCTCCTCCTTCTCCTTTTCCTTCTTCTCCTTCTCCTCCTCCTCCTCTCCTCCTTCTTCTTCTCCTTCTCCTCCTCCTTCTTCTTCATGTACCCAATTCTTCTTTACAAATTAATTTTTCACTTACAGAAAACATCCAACTAAATTTATGACTACACGACACTGGGGAGCTTGTCGAGAAATGCTCCCCGGTGAATTGGATCGGGACCGTGGGGAGGGAAAATATTTTAAAAAAGCAGTCGTAAAATAATTTTTGCCATTTAAATCAGAAAATGATCATTCACAGAAAGCTGATTGAAACTCTGTTTGAAATAATGCAGTTAATGCAGTAAAACAGCATAAGCACAGGTTAGATAATTTTTTCAATAGGAGTCTTCAAATTTACTGCGCACTCTCAAAGGTGGCGACTTCTTAATGTTGATGAGTATACATGTATTTTGATGAGGAGCAAACATAGATGTTGTCATCATAAAACACAGCTGCGAAGCCGAACTTATAACGTAGTTATAAGTATGCAGTTCAGCTTCATTGTGCATTGAGAGACTGATTGTTAGCGAGATCGATCATAGGGGCTAGATAAAACTCGGAATCAGCTTGGATCTTCGAATAGCGTAGATCTGCACTACCAGAGCACCGCCGTCTCTGCGCTGCATGTTGCTAGCTTAGAGGAAATTTCTTGCAGCATTCGAATCGAATTTATCGAGGAGACAAGGCAAAGCGCGCATCGATATTTCTCCATCAAAATGAGACAGCTCTCTGTAATCCCGCCCAGCCCCCGTCTGCCACAAGTGCCACAAAACAGTCTGAGTTAGCGCTGAATCTGCATATTACGCGCGAAATATTCGCATTTAATTACGAGTAAGGCTATAGCATGATGTAAACACTGTACTTTTAACAAGTGCATGGCTCTACACAGTAGTGCAATCGGATTACCGACTATACAACTTGTGCTTTTTTTTGGGCGATTCACTTCACACCAAAGGTCCGGTGCCTCTTTGAAAACCTCTTTTGACGATTTATAATACGAACTAAAGGGAGTCAAATAACAATAGCATTAGCAACCCGGCCTGCTTAAGGTTTGTGTCTCTTCTCTCTAATCTCTCCTCCCGCCCATCTCCTTTCTCCTATCATTTCTACTCTCTTCTCTATTCCCTGTCGTCTAGACCGCAGTCATGCGCTAAGGTTCTCTACAGATTCTACAGTATATCTGGTCTTTAGGTTGAAAAGGCTAGCTAGCATGGTTCCATCGCATCCGCTATCCTATAGAACTGTTTAGCCATACAAGCAGGACTGAAGCCGCGTACAAGCGAACAGAGAAATGAACAAATAAATGCAGCTGGGCAAACCAGCAGGAAGTAGGGAGAGGGGATTAGTAGTAGAAGGGGAAAGACAAGTTAGAAACTACAAGTTCCCTGCTTCATCTCTGCAGCAGAGAGACGACAAGGCTATAGAAGTGGAAACAAAGGGAACTATGCAGACTGATAGAATTATCTGCTACAACTTGGATACACAAGACAGAGTTTTTCGTAGAGGCTCATATAGCACTTAAACAATAAGCCTTTTGAGGCAAGTCGAGCGGAGCGGGAGAAACAGACGGCGGGCTAATTCCCTTCGCCCACTGTTTGTCAATGACACGTTAACTGAGCAAACTCAAGCGGCGAAAGTGGAGAGCCTAATAGACGTCGGTGAGAGAAAATTGCCTCAATCAGTCCGTCGAGCTAAAATTACCCACTCGACTCATAGTCTTGGCAATTATGAATATAGCTCGTACTAATACTAAGGCAGGGGTGAACCAAGAAGATTTTTGAGAGGGGGCAAGCTATACGAAGCAACTACAACCCAATATTAGAAAATCGACATGCAAAGTTACAGGCAAAAGGTATGGCTGAAATGATTTTGGCCACGGCAAAGGGGGCAGGCATGGCCCGTTTGGGCCCCCTGGGTCCGCCACTGTACCAATTCTACACACAAATATAGTCTAGACAACAGAAAAGCCGTTATTGTTAATTATTAATATCAATAAGGGATCTGAAAGGCAAGCCCAGCAAATGAGTATCTGGAAGACGGGCGGGCCTATCAACTGCGGATCTGGGAGGCTGGCCCAGCAACTGAGGATCTGGGAGGCTGGCCCAGCAACTGAGGATCTGAGAGGCTGGCCTATCAACTGCGGATCTGAGAGGCTGGCCCAGCAACTGACACTCTGGGAGGCTGGCCCAGCAACTGACACTCTGGGAGGCTGGCCCAGCAACTGACACTCTGGGAGGCTGGCCCAGCAACTGACACTCTGGGAGGCTGGCCCAGCAACTGACACTCTGGGAGGCTGGCCCAGCAACTGACACTCTGGGAGGCTGGCCCAGCAACTGACACTCTGGGAGGCTGGCCCAGCAACTGACACTCTGGGAGGCTGGCCCAGCAACTGACACTCTGGGAGGCTGGCCCAGCAACTGACACTCTGGGAGGCTGGCCCAGCAACTGACACTCTGGGAGGCTGGCCCAGCAACTGAGTATCTGAGAGGCTGGCCCAGCAACTGAGTATCTGAGAGGCTGGCCCAGCAACTGACACTCTGGGAGGCTGGCCCAGCAACTGACACTCTGGGAGGCTGGCCCAGCAACTGACACTCTGGGAGGCTGGCCCAGCAACTGAGTATCTGGAAGGCTGGCCCAGCAACTGAGGATCTGAGAGGCTGGTCCAGCAACTGAGTATCTGAGAGGCTGGCCCAGCAACTGAGTATCTGAGAGGCTGGCCCAGCAAATGAGTATCTGAGAGGCTGGCCCAGCAAATGAGTATCTGAGAGGCTGGCCCAGCAACTGAGTATCTGAGAGGCTGGTCCAGCAACTGAGGATCTGGGAGGCTGGCCCAGCAACTGAGGATCTGGGAGGCTGGCCCAGCAACTGAGGATCTGGGAGTCTGGCCCAGCAACTGAGGATCTGAGAGGCCGGCCCAGCAACCGAGGATCTGGGAGGCTGGCCCAGCAACTGAGTATCTGAGAGGCTGGCCCAGCAACTGAGGATCTGGGAGGCTGGCCCAGCAACTGACACTCTGGGAGGCTGGCCCAGCAACTGACACTCTGGGAGGCTGGCCCAGCAACTGACACTCTGGGAGGCTGGCCCAGCAACTGAGTATCTGAGAGGCTGGCCCAGCAACTGAGTATCTGAGAGGCTGGCCCAGCAAATGAGTATCTGAGAGGCTGGCCCAGCAACTGAGTATCTGAGAGGCTGGCCCAGCAAATGAGTATCTGAGAGGGTGGCGGTAGTGTTGGCTGATTTGGAATGAGCAGCTCACAAATATAAGAAGGGATCTGCAACACCGACACCTGCCATACCTGTGTGTTGTCACTATTTTAATATTCAATGTCGCGAGTTCCTAATGCAGCTGGAACTCTTTAGCAAAAGCGACTGGGATGTTCGCGCTATATTTAGATTATTTTTATTAATTTTTGCAACAGCCAAAGCAGACAAACTACATTAAATACCAGTATAAAGGAGCTGAACAAGAACAAAATATGGCAAAAAGAACGTGATGTACATATTTTACCTTATTGTGATTATAACGTTGACATAATTAGCTAACCAAACCGGTTTTATAGACAAATGTTTGCCACTACTTTAATATTACACAATAGTTATTCATAGGTCTTGCATCTATCCAACATTGAAAAGTATGAGTCAATGAGAATAACAACGCTTTAGCCAACATGTCTCGACGCATAGCAACGCCCTAGCAACGCTATAAGCTAGGCGCATAGCAACGCCCTAGCAACAGTATAAGCTAGGCGCATAGCAACGTCCTAGCAGCGTTATAAGCTAGGCGCATAGCAACTCCTTAGCAACAGTATAAGCTAGACGCATAGCAACTCCCTAGCAACAGTATAAGATAGATTCATAGCAACTCCCTAGCAACAACGTATTCAGGCGCATAGAACACATAGTTAATCCATAAAATGCAAGCGTTGCTCGAATGTCTTGAATCGCCAGTGCGTGGGAAGACTGGCGCACACTAATTGGCCTTCAGCCGTTCGCGATCGGCGGCCAGTTTGTCCGAACTCGACGGCGCCGCCGATCCGGCCACCTCAATGTGAGCCAGCTGCTGCTGCGGCGCCAATAGCGCCAAGACAGCTGGCGCCAAAGTGGCGCGCTGTTGCGGCGCCAAATTAGCGGCATGACGCGACAACGCCTGGCGCAGCTCTGGCAAAATTCGAAACGCATCGGCCAGCCGATCAGCTGGCAGACAGGTGAGCAGAACTCCGTAGCCGGCCGGTTTTAAACGGGCGCAACAGCGAACGAAGCCTTCCCAGAGAGCCGGAGAGTCCCGCAGCACGGACGGATGGCTGGCCAGGCTGGGCAGCAGAGACAGCACCAGCTGTGCCAGCCGGGGGTACATGGAGTGCGCCTGCATCATGCTCCGGAATAGCAGAGTTGGCAGCCGGCTATTGGACGGGTTGGCGAGCCGTTTCAGCGCCGAGGCCAGCGACTCCAGGGTGAGCGCCGGCGAGGTCGAAGCGAAGATCTGCTGACTGGCCTGGAGGCACTGGCGAAGCTGCACTGGTGGCGAGAACTCGGCCTCGTGCACGGCAACTAGAAGATCTTCGGGCGGCAGCGGGCCATCGGCTAGGAGGCGTTGAAGTCCCAGGCGGGCCAGCTTGTCTGGGGCGGCCAGTACCCGAGGCAGGGCGGCCAGGATCTCGTCGTTGGTCATGCCTGCATGATAGGGGGATTTTACTAGCTAATTATGAGCGCTTTATGACTGTTTTATGACTAGAATATGACTACTGACTGGAATGCTACTGCTTTATGAATAGAATGACTGTTATATGACCAGAAAATGACTGCTATATGACTAGAATATGACAGCTAAATGAGGACTAGAAAACGACCGCTTTATGACTAGAATATGACCGCCCTGACTATAAAATGACCGCCTTATGACCAGAATATGATGGCTTTATGACTAGAATATGACTGCTATATGACTATAATACTATAATGACCTACTCATGACTAGAATAGGAGTGCCTTATGACTAGAATGACTTATTCATGACTAGAATAGGAGTGCCTTATGACTAGAATGACTTATTCATGACTAGAATAGGAGTGCCTTATGACTAGAATGACCTACTCATGACTAGAATACGAGTGCCTTATGACTAGAATGACTTATTCATGACTAGAATAGGAGTGCCTTATGACTAGAATGACTTATTCATGACTAGAATAGGAGTGCCTTATGACTAGAATGACTTACTCATGACTAGAATACGAGTGCCTTATGACTAGAATATGACTGATTAAAAAGGAATCCACGAGTCAAATACGATATTGAATGCTGATTTTAAGCAACACATAAAAGACCCATCCGACTAAAAACCTCTTTATGAAAAAGCACAACGGAATAAATAAACGAAAACTTTCGGCTCAATCTTGATAAGCTGAACTAAAAAAAAGTAAAACTTTTCTAAGCCAAGTGTAGTTTCTCAACTTCGATTTTTTGTGTTCTCTGAAATCTTGAGCTCGCTTAGAGCTTTGGCACACACAAGTTAATTTGCTACATGTACTAGAGAAGTAAGTAGAAAAGAATACAATTGGCTTTTGGATTAGTCTTTGAAAATAAGATTTGCACAGAACTTGAAACCTCCGAGGATGGTTAGGTTATAGATGGTCCCTAAGGCTATTTTTAGTACAGTTTATTACACGGTAATTCTTGATAGTTGCTAGTGCTATTCACAAAAACGGTTGCTAGGGCTATTTTAAGGATGGTTGCTAAGGAAATTTAAAGGATGGTTGCTAGGGCGATTCTCAAGATGGTTGCTAGGGCAAGTTATAGTACGGTTGCTACGGCGATTCTCAAGATGTTCGCTAGAGCGATTTTAAAGATGGTTGCTAAGGTGACTTTTAGGATGGTTGCTAAGCTGATTTTAAGATGGTTGCTAGGGAGAATTTAGGATGCTTGCTAGGGCGATTTTCAAGATGGTTGCTAAGGCGATTCTAAAAAAAGATTGCTGGGACGATTTTTAGGATGGTTGCTAAGGTGATTTTTAGAATTGTTGCTAAGGCGATTCTCAAGATGTTCGTCGGTAAGGCGATTTTAAAGGTTGCTAAGGTGATTCTTAATAAAATGGTTGCTAAGGTGTGTGTGTGATTCTTAAAATGGTTGCTAAGGTGATGTGGTTGCTATTGTACACTCGTAATAATTAAATAAACTAGCAAATAATCCTGACTGCTCACCTGGCAGCACGGCAACCAGCAGGCGGGCGTCGCCGCCGCCTCGACTACGCGACTGCCTGACGGCGTCGACCAGGCCGGGATCGGGCCGGCCGCTCGAAGCCAGCAGCTGCACCAGGCGGACCAGCATCGGCTCGGCACCGTCGGGACAGTCGCCGCGCACCAGCCTGAGCAGCTCCGGCGACGCCTGGCCAACGCTGGCCGCCGGGCCTTCCAACAGGCGCAGCAGCAGGCGCTTCGATTGCGGCTCTTTTAGCCGAGCGAAGGCTGAGGCCAGCTGGCGGAGCAGGCTGTGCTCCAGCGGCAGCAGGCCCACGGCCAGGTGCAGGCAGCTGGCTCGGGCGTCGTCTGTCCATACGACCGAGGGAGCCTGCATATCAAGTCGGGGTGGAACATTTCCTTGAAATTTAGTATATGGAATTATTAAATAATGAGAAAAACAAATATTATATATTTCACTTTAACTCGGCATTCTTGGTTAGAAAGTGGCACATCTGGGATTAGGAAGTGGCACATTAGGATTAAGAAGTGGCACATTGGGATTAGGAAGTCGTACATTAGGATTAGGAAGTGGCCCATTAGGATTGAGAAGTGACACATTGGAATTAGGAAGCGGCACAATTGGAACTAGGAAGTGGCACATCTGGGATTAGGAAGTGGCACATTGGGATTAAAAAGCGGCACATTTGGGATTAGAAAGTGGCACATTGGGATTAAAAAGCGGCACATTGGGATTAGGAAGCGGCACATTGGGATTGGGAAGTCGCACATTAGGATTAGGAAGTGGCACATTAGGATTAAGAAGTGGCACATTGAAATTAGGAAGTGGCACATTGGGATTAGGAAGTGGCACATTCGAATTAGGAAGCGGCACAAACGATTTTTAAACGGCCTGTCAAAATTTTAAGAATCAATCAATCAGCCAGACCTGTCCGGGCAAACAAAACAGCTCGGCAGGCGGTGGCACCGTGGCCGCTGCCTCCTCAGCTGTAGCATCCTTGCCGCCGACATCGTCGACTCCATCGACGCTGCCAGCGCCAGCGGAGCCGCCGAACGCCGTCACCAGCAGTTCCAAGCGTTGCAAAGCGAAGTCTCGTATCTCATCGTGCCTATCATCGATGTACAGCTCCTTGACGATGTCGAGAGCCGGCGCGCGAAGGTCGGGTCGTTCGCCGCAGGCGGCAAACTGAAGCAGAGCGATGAGAAACCTGGGCTGCGGACGGCTTAGAGCCAGATCGCGCAACAGCTTCAAGCCCTGATCCGGCTGCCGCATGCAGTGAGTTCGCAGCTGTTCGAACGCCGAGTCGGTTACTAGGGGCGCTTCGGCCAGTAGCTTGGCAAAGTACAGCTCTTTGCTAGTTGGCAGTAATTGCAGACTGTTGCACAGGCTGCTCATTAATCTATCGTAGGACTCGTACGAGCCGAGCTTTACAGCGCTGCTACCGTCTGACGGCTGGGCAACCGTGTAGCCAAGGTACCTGCGACAGGTGGGAATTAGCGTACCGTTAGTTGCTATGCAGCTGTATGATTTATGATGGCCAGCTAAAATCCGACAGATCGACTAACGGAGAGTTTTGATATCTCTGATACACTGAGACTGACAGTACAGATGTCAGATGAAAGTCTCACCTGACACACACCGTCAGTACAGATGTCAGCTGACAGTCCCATCTGACACACACTGAGACTGTCAGTACAGATGTCAGCTGACAGTCCTATCTGACACACACTGAGACTGTCAGTACAGATGTCAGCTGACAGTCCTATCTGACACACACTGAGACTGTCAGTACAGATGTCAGCTGACAGTCCCATCTGACACACACTGAGACTGTCAGTACAGATGTCAGCTGACAGTCCTATCTGACACACACTGAGACTGTCAGTACAGATGTCAGCTGACAGTCCCATCTGACACACACTGAGACTGTCAGTACAGATGTCAGCTGACAGTCCCATCTGACACACACTGAGACTGTCAGTACAGATGTCAGCTGACAGTCCTATCTGACACACACTGAGACTGTCAGTACAGATGTCAGCTGACAGTCCCATCTGACACACACTGAGACTGTCAGTACAGATGTCAGCTGACAGTCCTATCTGACACACACTGAGACTGTCAGTACAGATGTCAGCTGACAGTCCCATCTGACACACACTGAGACTGTCAGTACAGATGTCAGCTGACAGTCCCATCTGACACACACTGAGACTGTCAGTACAGATGTCAGCTGACAGTCCCATCTGACACACACTGAGACTGTCAGTACAGATGTCAGCTGACAGTCCCATCTGACACACACTGAGACTGTCAGTACAGATGTCAGCTGACAGTCCCATCTGACACACACTGAGACTGTCAGTACAGATGTCAGCTGACAGTCCTATCTGACACACACTGAGACTGTCAGTACAGATGTCAGCTGACAGTCCCATCTGACACACACTGAGACTGTCAGTACAGATGTCAGCTGACAGTCCTATCTGACACACACTGAGACTGTCAGTTACAGATGTCAGCTGACAGTCCTATCTGACACACACTGAGACTGTCAGTTACAGATGTCAGCTGACAGTCCTATCTGACACACTGAGACTGATGGAGCCAAGGCACATAGAATACCACGACAAGCTCAAAAGATTTAAGCAAAGCTACACAGCTCAGATAACAATAAACATCTTAAGATCCAAACACAATGGTAAGTTGACTACTGATGTCCAGGACAGACAATCGGGGGAAAATAAATGCCACGACTAGAGAGGATTAACCACGCGGATTATATTCCCGGGACTCAAAGGGGTTTCTTAAAGCATCAGAATCCCCTGCTGAGCCTCTGACCAGCTTGAGATGAGCTGTTTTTAGACATACCGTTACTACAGATACCCTTAGTGTATTTGCCTTGATTTGGCTAACAAATTTCGTACAATCACACACCTGCCTGGCCTTAGGTTGTAACAGGTAGCGCGTGATCATTAATAATGTATATACTTGTAGGATAGGACAGCAACTTTTTATTTCACGCAGATGGCACAAGTTCAGGAAGGCATGTAATTAGTCAGTAGTGATGATGCTAAGTCATAATTAGCGAGGAGATTTGTAGATAAACACGAAGACTACATTGCCTACATTTTTGCATCCATTCTTTTGCTTCACGCAAAAGTTTTCAAGTTAAAGAAAATGCTCGGCTAAATGGGAGCAGTTTTAATAACCCCACAGCCATTAGGCTGAGAGCGAGCTTTAAAATGACACATGAAGAGCTGACTTAATGAACCATGAGGTCTGGCCTATGACCTATGAGAGCTAGCTTAACGAGTTAATGGCATGGCAAACTTACACGACCCATAGAGAGCTTTTATGACCCATGACAAGCTTAATGACCCATGGAGAGCTCAATGACCCATAGAGAGCTTTTATGACCCATGGCAAGCTTAATGACCCATGGAGAGCTCAATGACCCATAGAGAGCTTAATGACCCATGGAGAGCTCAATGACCCATAGAGAGCTCAATGACCCATAGAGAGCTTAATGACCCATGGAGAGCTCAATGACACTTAAAGAGCTTGCATGACCCATGGAGAGCTCAATGACCCATAGAGAGCTTAATGACTCATGGAGAGCTTGCATGACCCATGGCAAGCTTAATGACACAGGGAGAGCTTGTATGACTTATAGAGAGCTTGAATGACCCATGAAGAGCTTGCATGACCCATGGAGAGCTTGCATGACCCATGGAGAGCTTGCATGACCCATGGAGAGCTTGCATGACCCATGGAGAGCTTGCATGACCTATGGAGAGCTTTCATGACCCATGGAGAGCTTGCGTGACCCATGGAGAGCTTGCGTGACCCATGGAGAGCTTGCATGACCCATGGAGAGCTTGCATGACCTATGGAGAGCTTGCATGACCCATGGAGAGCTTGCATGACGCATGGAAGTCTTAATGCCCCTTGCAGAGCTTAACGACAGACGAGAAGCTTAATAATGGAAAACGATGCCGCCGCTAAAACTCACCTTGTATACTCGTGATAAAGCAGCATGACTAGCAGCTCCCAGCGCCTTCGAACATCCTCTACAACATAGTCGAACAACAGCTGGTACAGGTCGCCGCCAAACTGCGCAGTCAGACCAGACAACAGACGCTGCCTAACAATGGACAGGCCCGGATGCGAGGTCACGTGACCAGCCGGATATAACAATCGTTCGAAAGCCATTCTAGCTAACTGAGCTTGAGTCTCTTTAGTTAGCGGAGTAACAGCCTTGTGCAAGCTGAATTGCTGTCTGGGACGCGATGGCGCTTGTTGGATAGGAATGGACATGGCGGTGTCCGGCCTTGGTATGTTGGGAAAGGCCGGCTTCTGCTGCTGCAGAGCTGCCGAGGCCGTCGCCGTTTCAGCCGTGGTAGCAGAGGATCCAGCGGCAGTTGAAGCAGCGGCAGCAGCTGCTGTACTCGCGCGTTTAGCTGGCAACTTCGAGCCGTCTGGAGCGAGGCCGGCTGCTAATAGCTGTGCAGCTAACAGTCTGGACAGGTGACCGATCTAGGTGGGATTATAGGCCGAGTAAGTGGAAGATTAGCGATCTGAGGACTTAGGATTATGAGTCGAATTTGTGGATTTAGGATTATGAGTCGAATCTGAGGATTTAGGATTATGAGTCGAATCTGAGGATTTAGGATTATGAGATGAATCTGAGGATTTAGGATTATGGGTTGAAACTGGGGATTTAGGATTATGAGTTGAATCTGAGGATTGAGAATTGAGTCGAATCTGAGAATTTAGGATTATGAGTTGAAACTGGGGAATGTGGGGATTTAGGATTATGAGTCGAATCTGAGGATTTAGGATTATGATTCGAATCTGAGGATTTAAGATTTTGAGTCAGCTGGATTAAGATTTAAGATTTAGACATAAGATTTAGACGGAGAGTTTTGATATCTCTGATTCACGAGACTCACAGTACAGATCTCAGCTGACAGTCTCACCTGAAACACGGGACTGTCAGTACAGATGTCAGCTGACAGTCCCATCTGACACAATTTAAGATTTAAGATTTTGGATTTAAGATTTTGAGTCGAATCTGGGGATTTTATGAATCCGAGTCGAATCTTGGGATTTAGGATTATGAACTCGAATCTGAGGATTTAAGATTTTGAGTCGAATCTGGGGGATTGAAGATTTTGAGTCGAATCTGGGGGATTTAAGATTTTGAGTCGAATCTGGGGATTTAAGAATGCGAGTCGAATCTGAGGATTTAAGAATCCGAGTCGAATCTTGGCATTTAGGATTATGAACTCGAATCTGAGGATTTAAGATTTTGAGTCGAATCTGGGGGATTGAAGATTTTGAGTCGAATCTGGGGGATTTAAGATAGACAATTTCGCAAATATCCCAAGGACTCCAACCTGAGCGGGGGTGCCGGCAGCAGCAATAGGCGTGTAGGTGCTCTGAAAGGCTGGCGGTATTGAGTCCGGCAGCATCACCATGCTGAGCAGCACCAGGTCGGACACATTGGCCGGTGTCAGCTTTCCGACCAGTTTCTCGGCCGCTTTGTCCAGCTCGGACGCTTCGCCAGCCTCGTCGTCTTCAAAGTCGTCCGCGGCGGCTGCGGCGGCTGCGGCGGCAGCTGAAGAAGCCGGCGCTCCGCTGACAGCAGCAGCGGAGGCGGCTGACGCGCCGGCGCCAGAACCGACCGCATCGTCGTCAAGGCGAGGCCGCTTGCTGACGCCGCTTTCGCCGCCTGAGGCAGCCGCAGCCGCTGCGGCGGCCGCCTGTTGAAGCCGTTCAGCGGCCTCCTGTTGGCGACGCTTCCGGGTCGCTTCGTCGACTCTGGGCATTGCTTTGACCACCTCGGCTTGGGTGGCGCCGAGGTCTGTCAGTAGCGTGGCAACCTGCTGCTGGTGATCCAAACTGCTGGGATGGCGCAGTATTGACAGCAGGCATTGCTTCAGGCACTTGCGGACTGAGGTTACCTGGCGAGAAGTAGGGGGGGACTTCTTGAACTTTTACCAAATACGATTACCAAATACGTACTTGTAGCTTTTAAGTCACGTGACAAGAAGAAAGTTGTGTACCCGGCCCTTGGGTCATCTGAAACTTCACAATATAGCAATCCGGCCCGCTCAAGGTTTGTGTCTCATCTCACTTCTCTCATCTACTCTCTCATTCCATATCCTCTTTCCTTTTCTCTATTCTCTCTTTTCTTACCTCTAATCTGGCCTGCGGCTATGAACTTGATTCTTTATCTGGACCTTGAAGTAAAAAAGTCTACCGACCCCTGGTTAATGCCCATTCAGACAATATAAAGTCACGTGACTGCCTGTTCAGATGCAATATAAAGTCACGTGACTACCCGTTAAGACACAATATAGTCACGTGACTGCCTGTTCAGATGCAATATAAAGTCACGTGACTACCCGTTAAGACACAATATAGTCACGTGACTGCCTGTTCAGATGCAATATAAAGTCACGTGACTACCCGTTAAGACACAATATAAAGTCACGTGACTGCCTGTTCAGATGCAATATAAAGTCACGTGACTACCCGTTAAGACACAATATAGTCACGTGACTGCCTGTTCAGATGCAATATAAAGTCACGTGACTACTCGTTAAGACACAAAATAAAGTCACGTGACTGCCTGTTCAGATGCAATATAAAGCCACGTGACTACCCGTTCAGACAATATAAAGTTACGTACGTGACTACCCGTTCAGACACAAAATAAAGTCACGTGACTGCCCGTTCAGACACATTAATTAGGTCACGTGACTGCCTGTTCAAATGCAATATAAAGTCACGTGACTGCCCGTTCAGATGCAAATTAAAGTCACGTGACTGCCCGTTCAGGCGCAATTATAAAGTCACGTGACTGCCCGTTTAGATACAAGATTAAAAGTCACGCGACTTGTCTATTATTGCAGTTGAAACCGTAGCAACTTAAGGAGACGACAAGGCTGTGGGCAGAAAGAGAAGTCTTTTTGACAATAAGCGGCACAAATTCTTAATCGATTTTGACAGTGTAGTTCTGACAGGATTCTGTCATTTTCTAAGCGTTCCTCATGCAAGTAGGCAGACTCGCTACCTCAATAAGACACTCGAAAACAACAGCGATAAAGCGTACGAGATGCCAAATTTGATCTTGTGAACTCAAGTAATGCAGTCGAATTCTTTACGAAGGTAAACGACTTCGTTAACTGAGTCCACGGCTTCTCGAGACAGGTATCCAAAGAGAAAAACCAAGTTCAATGGTTTTTTTTACAAAAGCCAGATTGTAGAGCTTCCATCGATTTTTTCTGTAATATCCAATTGGTTTAGTTGGCAAGAAGACTTGGCGCTCACAGAGCTGTGTATACAGCTGGTACAGCCGTGCTGACACTGCCCAGTGTTTGCTTGGCAACTCCCAATCCCACAGCCTGTATTCCCACCGCAGTTTACTTTCAAATAACATTAGTCGCAGGGAAGACTGTGAGCACCTGGTGCAACGCTTTTGGCAAAATCGTTCCGCAGCCACAAACAACAACGCTGAGATTCCTGAGCAGGAAGGCACGCACTCATACACAACGCTCACACAGGGTGCAAAGCGGTCCTGACTTACTAAAATCGTCCGGCATGTACAGTCTCTGTGCCTTGTGAACCTAATTCCTAATTATGGATGTCATAATCCAGGTAATCCGATAATTCTAATTAGAGATTTCATCATATAGTTAAAAAATCCCTAATTAGAGATTTTTCATCCACGATAGATACTCATAGTTAATCCCTAATTTAAGATCCCATAATCCAGGTAATAAGTCCCTAATTTAATGATCCCATAATCCAGGTAATAAATCCCTAATTAGAGATTCTATCATCCAGGTAATAAATCCTTAATTAGAGATCCCATCTTTCAGGTAATAAGTCCCTAATTAGAGATCTCATCATGAAGGTAATAAGTCCCTAATTAGAGATCCAATCATGCAGGTAATAAGTCCCTAATTAGAGATCCCATCATGCAGGTAAAGAGTCCCTAATTAGAGATCCCATCATGCAGGTAATAAGTCCCTAATTAGAGATCCCATCATGCAGGTAATAAGTCCCTAATTAGAGATCCCATCATGCAGTTAATAAGTACCTAATTATAGATCTCATCATGCAGGTAATAAATCCTTAATTAGACATCCCATAATCCAGAGAAATAAATCCCTAATTAAAGATCCCATAATCCAGGCAACAAATCTGTAATTAGAGATCCCATAATCCAGACCAATAAATCCCTAATTAAAGATCCCATTATTCAGGCAACAAATCATTAATTAGAGATCCCATAATCCAGACCAATAAATCCCTAATTAAAGATCCCATTATTCAGGCAACAAATCATTAATTAGAGATCCCATAATCCAGACCAATAAATCCCTAATTAAAGATCCCATTATTCAGGCAACAAATCATTAATTAGAGATCCCATAATCCAGACCAATAAATCCCTAATTAAAGATCCCATTATTCAGGCAACAAATCATTAATTAGAGATCCCATAATCCAGACCAATAAATCCCTAATTAAAGATCCCATAATCCAGGCAACAAATCTGTAATTAGAGACAGCATCAGGTCCCATCATCATGCATTAAAAAAGAATGAAAAAATACAAATCATACCTGGGACGTGGCCAGCTGTGGCGGCAGATTAACGTGCAAAGTCTCTAAGCTGGCAACAGCCCTAGCCATAAACTGAGGCCTCTGTAGGGCAATATTAACCAGCGAATTCATGCCCACCTGTAGGCAGATACTGCTAGAGTCGCTGTGAGCCAAAGTTAGCAGCTCGTCAAAGCACCGTTTGCCTTCGTCTTCCAATCGTTTAATATTCAAAGTCCGATGATCCAATGGTATTTGATCCAGCGACACGTCTTTCTCTTGAGCTTTGGGAATTTCAGAGTCCGGCCGTCGGCGCGACTGGGTGAGCACAACCGCTTCGAGAAACTTGATAACAAATGCTCGAATACCTTCATTATCGCTGGCCAGTAGGGCTAAAATTCGTTCTTTAATTTTGCAAGCGATGCCAAATGTGTCAACTATGACTTTGTTAGCGCCTTTACTCCTAGCCAGCCACGATAGGCAGAGCTTGTACACTACAGTGTGCGCTCCGATCACTCGTTTGATAACGTTCAGCTTCTCCTTGTCATTCTGTATGATGTGATACAGCCGTTCGACACCTTTGCGCAGATGATCGTTGTCGTACTTGCAGGCTAATTCAATGAATTCTACAACAGCCCGACGCACTTCGGCGTGCTTGTCGTGCTGGAAGTCCATGAATTCGTCTAAGAAATTGTCTAGCAGAGATGGCTCGCGGTGAAAGATCAGCTCGCGAACCTGGGATAAACAGTCGAGTTTCTCCTTGGCAACGAAGCTAGTCTGAGCGTCGCCTAGCAACTGTACAACTCGTTGAAACGTATTTGACGGCATGTTCAATGGCGGCTGAAGTGAGAAGGATTTATAAACATAGAGATGATGTACTGATATTGAATACTAAATATACTTAGATAGTAAATTGGAATTTAGGATGGACGATTGCACCGTTAACTACGAGCTTAGAAGCTTGATAAACTGGAAGTCTGTTCGCGGCTTGGCAGTTGGCAGCTGAGCTGAGGATCTGGGAGGCTGGCCCAGCAACTCTGGGGATCTGGAAGGCTGGCCCAGTAACTGAGCGGATCTGGGAGGCTGGCCCAGCAACTCTGAGGATCTTGGAGGCTGGTAGCACAGCAACTGAGGATCTGGGAGGCTAGTGACTCAGAGAATGAGGATCTGGGAGGCTAGTGGCTCAGAGATTGAGGATCTGGGAGGCTGGCCCAGCAACTGAGAGGATCTGGGAGGCTCAGAGGCTGGCAGTCCAACCTAGAAGCGAAAATTCAAAGCGACTTCGTCAACGAGGTCGAGATGCAGGCAGCCAAAACAATGAGTTCAAGAGCGGGGAGCTTGAAGAGGCCTGAAGAATATTTCAAATTCGAAAATTGACTTGATTTGTTATAAAGCGGCTTCGGTTTTTTCTAACCAAAGAGCCCGCATAACCATTGATAGCTCAAAAGCAAAGAATACTCGAAGAAGGCGGAAGAGCCGCAGATTAAAAGACAAGTAGGGAAAAAGAAAAATCTCCAAAAAAAGGCTGCAGATGGCAGAGCTTAATCAAAGGTAAACGAGAGTTATTCCTTTATCATTGAGAAAGGGTTTTTGCCGCTCAAGAGCAAGTGCCCCTATACAACTGGGACGTGAGCATCTGCCAGATTTGCTACTGAAAATCTCTTGATCAGTATATTTTTCATCCTTTCTCCAAAAAACCTGTTGAGCTGCATGAAAGAATAAACAAGTCGCAGGTTTCGCTTGGCAGCTGATTAAACAAATCGTGCTCCTCTGTTGAGAGAGGCATAGGCATTGTCACTGGGCACGGCTCATTCGGTAGCTCTGAGAAGCAGCAAGAAAAATAACTAGAAAGAAACGGGGGAAAACTAAAAGATTATAAAATTTGAGATTTTGCAACTAATAAAGAAACACACGTACGAGAGAATTTAGATAGCCCATTTTTATCGAATCAAGAAAAAAAACTAGACTGATTTAAACAGCTGAGGCTGGTCAAGCGTTTTCTCAGTGGCACAAAGACCTTCCCTTCGATGCTCTTCTTTTAGGGTAGAAAAAATCCACAGTAGACACTCGAAATGTACTTTGAAAAAGCGAATGTGATATACTACTCACAAAAGTATGATAAGTAGCATGCAATGAAAATTGAGCAATTTCTAGTTCTTTTTATGAAAGACAAACAAAAGAACTTTAAGAACAATACTTTTTGATGCAACTACTACACAAATCCTATTGCAGAGGATTGCCTTGGAATTCAAATAGCTTTATGTGAATATTTAAGCAAAATAATCTAAGGGCATAGGGTAATGGAGTTGGCTATGACTATTGCTTTTTGAATCACTGGGGGAAAACTCAATGATACTATGAGATTTGGGTATCCAGATCTTTGATCAAATTATCAAATTTTATTATTATTATATTTCAGGATAGACATCTATCTTTAATGATATATTTTATTCATCAAGCTATAACTTTGATATATCAATTTCTATCAACTGAATGACTAAACAATAATGACATATACATGTATTATTTTTTAGTAATTTAATAATACTATATATACTTTACTATATATTTACTATACTATATATACTATATATACTTTTATAATACTATAATAATACTGTATTATTGTTTAATAATTTAGTAATGTATTAAAAGTCACTGAGAAAACACAAATTGAAGCTTTTCTATTTGTTCATAATTGCACATCATTTTAGAGCATTCTGGCATTAGAGGAGAACAATATTGATATCACTTGGAGCCACAAACAACAGAGAGAATTAGAATGCAAAAAATCTATAGTCCATCTAGCTAGAACAAGAACTGCCACCATTTATCTCTTTTTTACTGACCCAGTCAATAAGATGAAATGAAAAATAAAACTTGAACATAATTTGTGACACCTATGATACCTATACCAATGGTTTGGCATAGTGACAGGTGTGATACAGCTGACACCACATCTGACAACAGTCACTGCTGTGACAATGAGGCTAAAGACACCCAACATTGACAACAATATTGCCTTTGACACTTAGATCAACAGAGTGCATCTTGCAATAATAAAAACATTTGACAAAATCTAGCTAACAAAGGCATTGATTCTGAATCACCATGTGGAGTGTTGCTGCTAACAATTCTAAGTGCTTACTAAAGCTGCAATGCCATTTACCAAATCAAGCAACTGAAGCAGCTGGTGCTATAGTATGTCTTGCCTCTTCTAGAAGGCCTTGCTAGTTCACTTGATATAAAATGTCCCAGCTATATATATTATAATCTTTTAATAATAATGCTTTTAAAAATTGAACTATTAGAGAGAAAATTATTGTAAGGCCTAATATTTTCAATATCTATTAGCCATGTTATTCATGAAAAAACCTAGGTCTATATTTACTACTTTGAGTAGGCTTAATAGATGTTGCTATTTCTATTTTAGTTTGCCTTAATATAGTAGAATCATACTAAAATTGCTTAATAATATATATATATTTTTACATGGTTACAACTGGGCAATCTCTTAGTTTTGCATGTTTAAAATTATTTTTCAAAAAATAGTGACTTCTTTAGTTATTGCAAGTAAATATTAAAACTCCCAAGAGTATAAGACATGGCAATGTGTCAATTTTATATCTAGGTCACTAGTTTGAGATGGCTAAAGGCTGTCTATAGCAAAAACCTGCAATTGCTCTTTGTTTTTTTAAAGGGACTGAGGTAGAAAGGACTAGGACTGGGATTCTGAGAGATTTCTTGCTTTGCTTGCTTTCCTAAGCAATCTTGATTGTCAATCTTGAGTAACAACTCTTCTTGATCATGGCTAGATGCCTTTATACCCACTAGCATAAGCCCAGTTCAGGGGCCATGCATAGTACATCTAAGGCCTTGTTTGATGACAATACCCACCTAAATAAATTTCTATGGCACTGTTGCCACCTAGGTATATTTTAGGCAATATACTTTAACTTTTCTAGGTGGCCCACTACTACAATGTCTATAATGCAACCAAACGTGACAAAACAAACTCTAACTATTGTTTAATTTTGTTAAAACTTTGTTCAAAATTCTTTAAATTCAAAAAAATAAATAAACATGCAAAACTAGAGAATTGCCTTATAGGCCTATTATTATATATAGCTAGGCCTATATATATTTAAAATTACATTTTTTGATTCCTTTATTTTGCATTTACTTCAAGTTAGTGAATTCCATATAGTTTATTTATTCTGCAATTTATCATTCTTCTACATATTTAGCATTTTACTGTGTTATTCTAGTCTGATTCTGCTGCAGCTTCTGCATTTTACTAGGTACCAAAATCATACATGCGCAACGTCCAAAATTCGGTCGGCCGTGCGACTTAGTTTTAACAAAAATGCGACGTAGTTTTTGGCCAAAAATGCGACTTACATGTAAAAAAACCCTAAAGCAAAATTAACGCAACTTTGGGTAAACGGCGGGAGTAACTATGACTGTCTTATCAGGCAAAAATGCCTCGTCAGCTACTTAGTACTACTGCGTGGGTATTTTTTGGGTGGGCATTTTTGCGACTTCCTTGGTTGGCTGCCAAATCAGTCGGCCGGATCGGCCGACTCGGCCGACTGTTGCGCATGTATGACCAAAATTATCAAATTACAGGTTACTTCAGTGACAAAAATAGCAACAGATTATTATTATGATGATGAAGTTTTATTTAAAAAAATTGACAAACAATAATAATAATATTAATTAATTATTCAATACTAACCTTTAAAAAAGAAGCAAAAACTTTAAACAAATGCTCCATGCTCTATACTGTTTTTGTCACCTAAGTAACCTGTCACCAAAATGGATGACACCGAAATGCCTGTCACCAAAGTAACCAGTTACCAAATGATCACAGATCACTTATTACATAAATTACCAAATGGATTAAAAATGGAATAGAAAAAGCATTAGCAGGGGGGCCTAGGCTTACTGCTTAGGGTTAGGCCTAGGGCCTAGGGCCTACAAAAAAAAACTTAAACTTTTAAGTCTGCCTGAACTGGAGTCAGAACAGAAGTCAGAAGACTGACCTCAGACATACATCTGCATAGGCCTATCTAAGTCTATATAGAATTGTCTTAGGCCTAGACTTAGGTTTGGATTGGTTGGTTGGTTTGTCTTACAAAAATATTTTTCTGGTGTCTGCGATTAAATTTGCATAGGCTAGGCCTAGGCTCTTAAGTTTAAGTAGGATTGATAAGTGATTGTGGCTTCTAAAAACGCAAGAAAAATATGCAACGCTCGTTCTCATGTAAACATAGGGCATACTTATTGTTTTTGTATTGTATATGATGATGAATTGATAGACTTGTAACGACGAGCGAGTGTACGCGTGTGTGTGTAACGAGTTAACGGTGACCATAGAGAAACAAAAAAACGACTTAAACTTAGTTTCTAAGTTTCCAGCTCAAGTTTTGACTTACTGAAAATTAACAAAATTTTTATTGTATAATAACTTACATACTTCTTACTATGATTAGACACTAACTTCGTTTGATTACACTTGAGCTGATTCATTACTTTCCAAAAAATTACAGTTGATTTACTGATTTCGAATAATTTTATTCGAGTTGTGTGTAGCTATAATTTTGTAGGCTTATAAATTGCTATCTTGCATGTAAAAATTGATATTTTAGGCAAAGTCGGCCTAGGCATTACAGTTATTGTTTGTTTTCTTTAGCTCAGCGGCTAGATTTAAATTTTACTTAGCATAAATTAGGCCCGGCTTAGTTAGAGGTTAGAGCGAGTCCTAGCACAAAGGCAAATCATTAAATTATTTTTTACAACAGTCAAAATATTTAGATTGATTAGGCAGGCCTAAAAGTTAGGTATGCCTATGGAGTCGCAAAGTAGTCATACAACTGCAGAATCCGAACCGCCTTTGATTCGGAAACTTAAAAAAGTTTTAGACACTCGCCTTGAAAATGATCTTGTAAGTGATATAAGCCTATTCGTGGTCAAGTGGTGTTAACTGTTGTGTTGTTCATGTAGACCATAGTTCGGAAGGCGACATGTATATCGGGATTTCCTGGCATACAAGGATCTTACCATTTTCAGTGTGTATATCAGGTTATATCCCAGCATACATGACAGCAGATACACTATGTCAAATGATAGTTTTTGTATTGGTGCACAAACCTGGCATGCAACTGAGGTCTCATCATTTTTTGGCATTTTTTGGAGTTATGGAATATAGGCCATGCCACCATAGGCCCTAGCCTAGTCACCATGGTTCGGATCGTGTAGTAGTGTACCCTGGAACAAGAATCTTATCTCAGCTAAATGTATGCCAGATTGCCAGTATACGCCAAAAACAAAAAAAATCTCTAAAATGTACGCCAAAAATTCCTCCTAAAAAAGGTCATTCAGTTTTCACAAGTAGAGTTTTCTTAGAAACATTTTTTGTACAAAAATTCTTTCAAATATTACAAATATTTTCATTTTAAATAAACTTAAATTAAACCTACAATAAAAGAATCCAAAATTTACATTTTTAGCAATAATTTACACAAGTTTTATTTATTGTTAATTGTAAAAAAGCAAAAAGTTTATCACTGACTTTCTAGACTATATAAATTTTCCTTCATTTTATGTAAAAACTTAAAAGGGTTAATTTACATTATAATTTTTTTACACGCATCAATTTATTCACCAAAATTGGTACGCCAAAAATTTCTTGAGCTCAAAGTCGTATGCCAAAGTGGTACGCCAAAATAGCCAAACTTCTCAATGGTACGCCAGAAATTTTGGCGCATGACCAAGATGGCCACACACCAAGATGGCCACAGCTCTGAATGGCTGCTTGGATAGGAATAGGTCTATATATTTCCTCATTTCCTATTGGCTGTGATTGGGGTGGGGTATGACATAGCAAGTCTTGGAGAAAACAGCTAGATTTTGTTGGTGAAATTAGACTAAGTAAAACAAAAAACACTTCCCTTTACAGCAGGTATTACTACCTACTAAAGCTAGTAGCACTACTAGCACAAGACATTTGATTTTTGTATCATGGATAATAGTTTCAAACCTATCTCAATATACTAAAACTGACGTGTTTTTTGTATATACTATATGTTAAAAGTTAAAGGTAGAGGGTAAAGGTATTAGTTATAATAGAAGTAAGCAAAAATTGGAGTGCCCTCTTGTCTCTCATCTTTTCTCTCATCTCTGCACTCTCGTCTCTTATCTTTTCTCTGTCATCTCAGCCCTCTCGTCTCTAATCTTTTCTCTCTCTCTCTCATCTCTGCCCTCTCCTCTCTCATCTCTTGCCCTCTCCTCTATCATCTATTCTCTCTCTCATGTCTGCCCTCTTCTCTCATCTTTTCTCTCTCATGTCTGCCCTCTCCTCTCATCTTGTCTCTCTCTCATCTCTGCCCTCTCCTCTCTCCTCTCCCCACCTCTCTCCTCTCCTCTCTCCTCTCCTCTCTCCTCACCTCTTTGCTCTCATCTTCCTTTTCCTCTTCATTCTCTTCTCCCTTTCCTCCTTTCTCCTCTCCATTAATCTCCCTTCTCCTCTCTCTCCGCTCGTATTTAATCTCTCCTCTCATCAACTCTCTTCTCCTTTATTCCTTCGCCTCTCCTTTATCCTATGCTTGTATTTCTCTTCTCTATTCCTTACCCTCTCTCCTCATCTCTGGCCCGCTCTGTCATCAGGACTCCTCGCTTCGCTTTGGGGGCCAACGAAGCAGACTAGAAGGGCAGTCATGAGCTGGGTTCTCAATCGAGGTAAAAAGTTTGCCAACCCCTGCACTAAAAGCACCTGGCTTAGTCACATTAGATAAAAACTACATGTATAGTGGAATGGGATTGAGAACAACGTGAACTAGCCTCTCTACTCTCAACCTCTCTACTCTCAGTCTCTCTCTACTCTCAGCCTCTATCCACTCTCAACCTCTATCCCCAGCCCCTCTCTACTCTCAGCCCCTCTCTGCTCTCAGCCCCTCTCTGCTCTCAGCCTCTCTCTGCTCTCAGCCCCTCTCTGCTCTCAGCCCCTCTCTACTCTCAGCCCCTCTCTGCTCTCAGCCCCTCTCTGCTCTCAGCCCCTCTCTGCTCTCAGCCTCTCTCTGCTCTCAGCCCCTCTCTGCTCTCAGCCCCTCTCTACTCTCAGCCCCTCTCTGCTCTCAGCCTCTCTCTACTATCAGCCTCTACTTTCATCTTCTCTCTCAGCTCAGCTTATATCTAGTTGTAAAATCTGAAGTCATACTCAACCAAAAACTTGTCTTTCGAAAACATGTATCGGCAAAATCTCTGGCCTGCTGTCTCTCTATGTCCCTCGGATCCTTTGAAACTTCTATCTTCTCTTTTGTTTCCTCTCTCTCTCTTCTCTCTCTCTTCTCTTCTCTTCTTTCCTATCTCCTCTCTCCCATCTTCTCTCGTCGACCTTCCCTCACCTCTCTTCTCTTTCATCTTTGCTCTCTCTTCTCATTTATCTCTGGTCTCCACTCTCTCCCCTTAGGAAAGAAGGAAAGATAGGAAAGATAGATAGCAAACATAGGAAAGAAGCCTATGTTTGAAAAAGTCCCGACTTGTACCAGCTGAGGCCAGCTAGAAGGCAACGCGGGAGAGATATTGTTGTAGAATATCCAATCGAGAATGTGCCCACCCACCTTCTGGTGGATGGGGGCAGTGCGCTGTCTTTGCAAAAAGCCAAAAACTATTCTAAAA
The DNA here is from genome assembly GCA_002269645.1 of Macrostomum lignano. NCBI lineage: Eukaryota > Metazoa > Platyhelminthes > Macrostomidae > Macrostomum > Macrostomum lignano. The sequence goes on along the minus strand of NIVC01000082.1, from coordinate 428,427 downwards.
AAATTCCGGCTTACATGTAACCTTCCTGAGTGTGGCCTAGTCAAAAAGTTGGCACAGTTATAGTGATTTTGCATTGAAGTAATTTTAATTTTGAATTTTTAAAACTGGGATTCATCAAAATTCATTTTTGAAATGTTGATTATGTTTAAACAATTACACATTCATGACCATGTTACACAATAATACACACTGAATTATTGTCTATTTGACCTATATAAAACAGGAACTGGTAGAAAGCCTCAAAGCTGTATCAGAATTTTTCACCGAGAACAACATTCGTTCTAGACGAAGTCTTCGATCAGATATGGAAAGTCGTTATGTTGTCATCTATGAAGAATTTCTGCACTCATTTAAATCTGTCAAGGATGTAAGGCATTGACTGATTTATTGGTATTTATGCAGACTTTAGAGAAGCTTTTAGACTCTAGTATAGTAATGGCCCATGGGTTAAACTCATTGACCTCACCTGACCCTGGGATTTGACTCATTGACCTACTTACCTGACCCTGGGATTTGACTCATTGACCTACTTACCTGACCCTGGGATTTGACTCATTGACCTACTTACCTGACCCTAGGATTTGACTCATTGACCTACTCACCTGACCCTGGGATTTGACTCATTGACCTACTTACCTGACCCTGGGATTTGACTCATTGACCTACTTACCTGACCCTAGGATTTGACTCATTGACCTACTTACCTGACCCTGGGATTTGACTCATTGCCTTACTTATCCAGACTAGGTTGGACTCTGAGCTTCGAACTCAGAAATTTGACCTCTTGACCTACTAACTCTATATATCCTGCTTGTTGACCCACTAACTCAAGGGTTAGAATTATTGACCCATTGGGATTTCATGGGATTGGCGCGTGAAATTCACACAACCAAACCCAATGTGCTCAGGACCTGGAGGAGCTGTACGATGCAGTGTCGGCAATGAACTCCAGCTGCAAAGACATGAGCGTCCGCCTTCAAGAAGCGAAATCTCAAACTGAGCACCTGCTAAGAGAAACGAGTCGAATTCAACGAGAAAGCGAAGAATATGAGATTAGATCAAGAGTAGCCGAAGTTGTATTAGAATTGTTTCAGCTCACTCCGGAACAGGTAATTTTTTACGCGTTTTTATTTTAGACTACTGTTAGTAGGTTAAAAGCGGTTCTCCTTTATTTTATTGATTGAAAAAATCATTTAGGAGCAGCAACTGACGGACAAGGCGTCTCCTGTAACTGAAGATTTCTTCAAAGCTTTAGAACGCTCCAAACAGATTCACTCAGATTGCAAACTGCTACTCATGGCGCAGAATCAGAGAGCCGGGTTAGAAGTGATGGAGCAGATGTCTGTATTGATGGAGTGCGGCTGCGAAAAGCTCTATCGTTGGATACAGAACGAATGCCGAATGCAGGCGGGCGAAAGCGCCGAGGTCACCGCTCTGATGACTCAAGCCTTTCAGGTATTAGAGGATTAAAGTGGAAGGGATTAGAGAGGGAGAGGATTAAAGTGGAAGGGGATTAGAGCGGGAGAGGATTAAAGTGGAAGGGATTAGAAAGGGAGAGGATTAAAGTGGAAGGGGATTAGAGGAGAGGATTAAATATGAAGGGGGATTAGAGGAGACGATTAAATATGAAGGAGGATTAGACACGGAGAGGATTAAAGAGGAAGGGGATTCAGAGAAGTAAAGGATTAAAGAGGAAGGGGATTAAAGAGGGAGGGGATTAAACTTGAGGGGAATTAGAGGAGGAGAGGATTAGAGAGATGGGGTGAGGTGACATCAGGGAGATTAAAGATCATTAGTTGGGGAGACAGTTTCTATAATACAAGCTATATGGTGTAAAATAGAAGCCGAATGCCAGTAAAAATCCCCATATTAACTACCACGGCCCGATTATTTACCTATCAGGTACTGCAAGATCGCCCAGTGCTATTCAAATACGCCCTGGACGAGTACGCCAATGCCAGGCGGGCCGCTCTCGTCAAAGCTTTCATTGAGGCGCTCACGCGTGGTGGCAGCGGCGGCGGGGGACCCCGACCGATGGAGCTGCATTCGCACGATCCGCAGCGCTACGTTGGCGACATGCTGGCCTGGCTGCATCAGGCCACGGCCTCGGAGACTGAGAGTCTGGACTCGCTGCTCAAACTGTGCGATGACGATGCCGAGGCTGATGGGAACGAGGCTGCCGTTGCTATTGGAAACGAGGCTAAGGAGGAGGACGGCGAAGCAGAGGCTGGAGCTGCTAATGGCACTGACAAGTGAGCTTTGTGTGGAGAGCAGACAGACACACAGACAGGCAGGCAGATACTAAGGCAGACAGACACACAGACAGGCAGGCAGATACTAAGGCAGACAGACACACAGACAGGCAGGCAGATACTAAGGCAGACAGACACACAGACAGGCAGGCAGATACTAAGGCAGACAGACACACAGACAGGCAGGCAGATACTAAGGCAGACAGACACACAGACAGGCAGGCAGATACTAAGGCAGACAGACACACAGACAGGCAGGCAGATACTAAGGCAGACAGACACACAGACAGGCAGGCAGATACTAAGGCAGACAGACACACAGACAGGCAGGCAGATACTAAGGCAGACAGACACACAGACAGGCAGGCAGATACTAAGGCAGACAGACACACAGACAGGCAGGCAGATACTAAGGCAGACAGACACACAGACAGGCAGGCAGATACTAAGGCAGACAGACACACAGACAGGCAGGCAGATACTAAGGCAGACAGACACACAGACAGGCAGGCAGATACTAAGGCAGACAGACACACAGACAGGCAGGCAGATACTAAGGCAGACAGACACACAGACAGGCAGGCAGATACTAAGGCAGACAGACACACAGACAGGCAGGCAGATACTAAGGCAGACAGACACACAGACAGGCAGGCAGACAGGCAGACAGACACACAGACAGGCAGGCAGATACTAAGGCAGACACACAGACAGGCAGACAGGCAGGCAGACACACAGACAGGCAGACAGGCAGGCAGACACAGACAGACAGAAGCTAAGGCACAGTACACTTAGACAGCCAGGCAGACAGACACACAGACAGGCAGGCAGATACTAAGGCAGACAGACACACAGACAGGCAGACAGACAGACAGACAAACAGAGACACAGGCAGATGACAGACAGACAGACACACAGGCAGACACAGACACACAGAAGCTAAGGCACAGTACACTTAAACAGCCAGGCAGACAGACAGACAGGAGACTGATAGACAAACAAAGAATTTAGCAATTAGCAATTATGCATCAACGCCCACCAACCGCAGCTCAACCGATATCGCCAGTAGTCGTTCAAGTCGGCGTCAGTTGCGAGCCGCCTGCCTCTGCAGTCTGAGCGAAGGCGTCTGTCGGCCGTTACGACTGCGCGTTGAACAAGTGAGCGTATGCAAGGGACATACTTGTATATAATATTCTCTTAGTTCTTTTACCCATTTGTCAATAATATCTGCGCCTATCCACCATCCCGCACACCTGCCCAGGCTCTAGTTGGAGTCCAGGACGCAAGCGTGCTCTACCGGCTACACAATTTGCTGAGATTTCATCAGGGCACACTAGACCGAGTGCTTGGCTCCGACAGCTCTCTGGCTACTACAGTTGGCGATCTGGGCCAACTATGCTGGCGCCTATTCTTTGGCGCGCTAACCAATGGCGCTCAACGGGCGCTAGAAACAGTGGAACCATTGGCTGCTTATGCTAGCGGAACTGCGGCTGGAGCTGGCGCCGGTATCGACGACTGGGACAGGCTGCGCGCTCCGCCGGCCGTGGCCGAGACCCTGCGACTGCTGCAGCAGGTTGGCATATATTTTGATGAGGGACTGGATATTGTTGGAGGGATGGGATCCTTTTAGGAGGGATGGGATCCTTTTAAGAGGGATGGGATATTTTTAGGAGGGATGGGATCTTTTTAGGAGGGATGGGATCCTTTTAGGAGGGATGGGATCCTTTTATGAGGGATGGGATCCTTTTAGGAGGGATGGAATCCTTTTAAGAGGGATGGGATCTTTTTAGGAGGGATGGGATCTTTTTAGGAGGGATGGGATCTCTTTAGGAGGGATGGGATCCTTTTAAGAGGGATGGGATCTTTTTAGGAGGGATAAGATCTTTTTAACAGAGATTGCATCTTCTTAGGAAAGATGGATCGTCTAAGGAGAGATAGGATCTTCTTAAGGGAGATGGGATCTTCTTAGGAGATATGGGAGCTTTTAGGATATTGTTGGGGAGAAATGGGATATTGTTGGGGAGAGATGGGATATTGTTGGGGAGAAATGGGATATTGTTGGGGAGAGATGGGATATTGTTGGGGAGAGAGAGATGGGATATTGTTGGGGAGAAATAGTCATTTTAGCGAGATGGGGTTTTGTGGAGAGATAGGATCTTTTAGGAAAAATGGGATCTTTTTTGGATATAAGGGATCTTTCTAGGAGAGATGGATCTCTTTAGGAATTGGGATCTCTAGGAGAAATAAGATCTTTTTATGAGAGATTCTTCTGAATAGATAAGATCATTAAAGAAGGTACAGGTATCTAAATGAAAAGATAGAATGAGCCAAGATAACTGATTTCACCCCTCCTGTACTCATCAAGGTTCTGACAGCCCAGGACTCCGGCATGGCGCCTCTGTCGCAGCGTCGTGACGATCTCCGTCAAGTACTGGACACCTGCATCGACCCGTTGCTGAAGCTGTGCACAGTGACAGCCACCCGTCTGAGCCCGTTGGAGCTGGCCATCTTCATGGCAAACTCCCTGCACAGCCTGCAGACTGGCTTAGCCGCCTACGAATTCACTGAGACTCATATTGAACGCCTGCAGGCTCAGCTGGAGCCTCAGCTGGACGCTCTGGTTGCTGAGCAGTTGTCTCATATTTTGGTTAGCCTGCGCATGCTGGAACTTTATCAGACTGTGAGTTTGGCTTTCAGGAAGCTTTGGGGAAGAGCGGAGAGTAGGTTCAAGAATATTGCAAGGCAGATTCAAGGATCAGAGAGGCAGATTCAAGGATCAGAGAGGCAGATTCAAGGATCAGAGAGGCAGATTCAAGGATCAGAGAGGCAGATTCAAGGATCAGAGAGGCAGATTCAAGGATCAGAGAGGCAGATTCAAGGATCAGAGAGGCAGATTCAAGGATCAGAGAGCCAGATTCAAGGATCAGAGAGCCAGATTCAAGGATCAGAGAGGCAGATTCAAGGATCAGAGAGCCAGATTCAAGGATCAGAGAGGTAGATTCAAGGATCAGAGAGGCAGATTCAAGGATCAGAGGCAGATTCAAGGATCAGAGAGGCAGATTCAAGGATCAGAGAGGCAGATTCAGAGATCCGAGAGGCAGATTCAAGGATCAGAGAGGCAAATTCAAGGACACTAAAAGCAGATTCAGATTCAGTGCTCAAGCCAGCATACCTGTGAGCAATAATAACACTACAACACCCACAGGTGGAGCAGCACCAGCAGCAGCAGCCGCAGCAGCCCCTATCCTACCTGGAAGCGCCCTGTCTCAGCCTGTCGGCAGTGAAAGCAGCCGCTGCCCGATTCGATTCCTATTTGGCGAATCCCGACAGTCTGGCGCTGCCTCAGCTGCAGGCGCTGCAGAGCTCCAAGCTCAGGCAGCTGGTTACTAGGCGAGTAGCGGACCAAATCCATTCGGTTTACACTGCTATATACGACGCCATTGTTAAACCCGAGAATCTGTTTGGCAAAGAGTTTGCCACCGTGCTAGTGCGGAATCCCGATCAGGTGGCCAAGCTGATTCTGTGACGCTCGTGTGTTCAGAATTGGTTTTTTGCTGCTTTTGGAGTCTTTTTATTTGTTTTGTTTGATATTAAAACTGACTTGACCAGTTTGTTTTTCTTCCCTTCTTCCTTCCGCTTCCCCTGCTGCCTCCCAGTCTCCTCTTCTCCCTCTGCCCCCTTCCCTCCCTCTGCCCCCTTCCCTCCCTTTCTCCCCTTCTCCCTCTGCCCCCTTCCCTCCCTCTCTCCCCTTCTCCCTCTGCCCCCTTCCCTCCCTCTCTCCCTTCTCCCTCTCTCCCTTCTCCCTCTCTCCCCTTCGCCCTCCCTCCCCTTCTCCCTCCCTCCCCTTCTCCCTCTCTCCCCTTCTCCCTCTCTCCCCTTCTCCCTCTCTCCCCTTCTCACTCTCCCCTCTCCCCCCTTCTCCCTCTCTCCCCTTCTCCCTCTCCCCCTTCTCCCTCTCTCCCTTCTCCCTCTCTCCCTTCTCCCTCTCTCCCCTTCTCCCTCTCCCTCTCCCCCTTCTCCCTCTCTCCCTTCTCCCTCTCTCCCCTTCTCCCTCTCTCCCTTCTCCCTCTCTCCCCTTCTCCCTCTCTCCCCTTCTCCCTCTCTCCTCATCTCCCTCTCTCCCCTTCTCCCTCATTCCCTCTTCTCCCTCTCTCCCCTTCTCCCTCTCTCCCCTTCTCCCTCTCTCCCCTTCTCCCTCTCTCCCCTTCTCCCTCTCTCCCCTTCTCCCTCTCTCCCCTTCTCGCTCTCTCCCCTTCTCCCTCTCTCCCTTCTCCCTCTCTCCCCTTCTCCCTCTCTCCTCATCTCCCTCTCTCCCCTTCTCCCTCTCTTCTCATCTCCCTCTCTCCCCTTCTCCCTCTCTCCCCTTCTCCCTCTCTCCTCATCTCCCTCTCTCCCCTTCTCCCTCATTCTGCCCTCTTTATCTCTATTTACTTACTTACTTGGTTAAATTCATATAGTTAATAGTGATAATAATAATATTGTCCTATAGTTATAATAAAATTTCCAACCGCATTCAAGGTTTTATACTGCTTGTTTTGTTTGTTATTCTGGCTAATCGGTCTACAGATTGACTATAATTTACTTGGGATCGGCTCGTCCTATATGGTGTTTGTTAGTTTTGTAAAATAATTGTACTATCAGTCATAAAATTTGCTAATATTGCAAGCTGTCAATGAGTACCGTGATTTCTGTCTGACTGTTTAATCTGTTAAAGTTCTCTGCTCAGCACAAGTGCCACTTGACACATTTTTTCAAATAAATGTTCTTGAAGTCTTTTGAACCTGTCTTTTGTTTTGAACCCTAATTTCCATTTTTTGAAGATAAATAGCTAAGTTTTTTGGCAGACACCCTCCTAGTTCCTCAACTGCTGGGCCAGCCTCCCAGAGTGTCAGTTGCTGGGCCAGGGCCAGCCTCCCAGAGTGTCAGTTGCTGGGCCAGCCTCCCAGAGTGTCAGTTGCTGGGCCAGCCTCCCAGAGTGTCAGTTGCTGGGCCAGGGCCAGCCTCCCAGAGTGTCAGTTGCTGGGCCAGCCTCCCAGAGTGTCAGTTGCTGGGCCAGCCTCCCAGAGTGTCAGTTGCTGGGCCAGGGCCAGCCTCCCAGAGTGTCAGTTGCTGGGCCAGGGCCAGCCTCCCAGAGTGTCAGTTGCTGGGCCAGGGCCAGCCTCCCAGAGTGTCAGTTGCTGGGCCAGGGCCAGCCTCCCAGAGTGTCAGTTGCTGGGCCAGCCTCCCAGAGTGTCAGTTGCTGGGCCAGCCTCCCAGAGTGTCAGTTGCTGGGCCAGCCTCCCAGAGTGTCAGTTGCTGGGCCAGCCTCCCAGAGTGTCAGTTGCTGGGCCAGCCTCCCAGAGAGTCAGTTGCTGGGCCAGCCTCCCAGAGTGTCAGTTGCTGGGCCAGCCTCCCAGAGTGTCAGTTGCTGGGCCAGCCTCCCAGAGTGTCAGTTGCTGGGCCAGCCTCCCAGAGTGTCAGTTGCTGGGCCAGCCTCCCAGAGTGTCAGTTGCTGGGCCAGCCTCCCAGAGTGTCAGTTGCTGGGCCAGCCTCCCAGAGTGTCAGTTGCTGGGCCAGCCTCCCAGAGTGTCAGTTGCTGGGCCAGCCTCCCAGATCCTCAGTTGCTAGGCCAGCCTCCCAGAACATCAGTTGCTGGGCCAGCCTCCCAGAACATCAGTTGCTAGGCCAGCCTCCCAGATCCTCAGTTGCTGGGCCAGCCTCCCAGATCCTCAGTTGCTGGGCTAGCCTCCCAGATCCTCAGTTGCTGGGCCAGCCTCCCAGATCCTCAGTTGCTGGGCCAGCCTCCCAGATCCTCAGTTGCTGGGCCAGCCTCCCAGATCATCAGTTGCTGGGCCAGTCTCCCAGAGTGTCAGTTGCTGGGCCAGCCTCCCAGATCCTCAGTTGCTGGGCCAGCCTCCCAGACTGTCAGTTACTGGGCCAGCCTCCCAGAGTGTCAGTTGCTGGGCCAGCCTCCCAGATCCTCAGTTGCTGGGCCAGTCTCCCAGATCTTCAGTTGCTGGGCCAGCCTCCCAGAGTGTCAGTTGTAGGGCCAGCCTCCCAGATCCTCAGTTGCTAGGCCAGCCTCCCAGAACATCAGTTGCTGGGCCAGCCTCCCAGAACATCAGTTGCTGGGCCATCCTCCCAGATCCCCAGTCACTTCCCACCCGAATCGTCATCAACCCATTCACTCATAGCTGCAATCGCCAAATTCACACCAACCCGCTGCCAACAGTCGTAGGCAGCGATGGCATCGGCCGCTTTAGCCTCATCCCCACCAGATGGCTCAGCCGCAGATCCCCAGAAGATCATCCGCAGAAATCTGCCCGGCACCAGCCGAGCAAAATGGAGCAATTGGCCAGACCAGAGCTTCGACGAGATGGACTCCACCCTGACTGTGCAGCAGTACATTCAACAGCTGACTAAAGCCGATCCGTCTAATGTTGATCTGATTCTGAACCCTCCCGAAGGTCAGGACATCAACGTGTGGAAATACGAACACCTCAGACAGTTCTGTATGGAGTTGAACGGCCTGGCTGTCCGGCTGCAAGCCGAATGCCGACCGGACGTGTGCAGTCAGATGACGGCCACTGAGCAGTGGATCTTCCTGTGCGCCGCCCATCGCACGCCGATGGAGTGCTCGGCCATAGACTATACCAGACACACCCTTGACGGGGCGGCCTGCCTACTCAATAGTAGTAAATATTTCCCTAGCCGGGTCAGCATTAAGGAGGCCAGTATTGGCAAACTGGCCAGCATCTGTCGCAGGGTCTATCGTGTGTTTTCGCACGCCTATTTTCATCACCGAGGCGTATTTGACGCATTCGAAGAGGAGACCTACTTGTGCAGACGATTTACCGTGTTTGTGATGAAATACCAGCTGATGACTAAGGAGATTCTTATTGTACCGGTGTTAGAGGAATTGGGCCTTGGCAACGAATCCACTGTTGGCGATTCAACTGTCAGCGCCTCTAGCGGGTCTCCAGCTAGCAAAGGCGAATCAAGTTCTGCTAGTGAAACGGAAGCTTAATCCGTTATAATCGTTGTTTTTTATATAACTTACTTTTTGATACTTGTAGTAAAGTCAGTAGCTGATTAGGTCAATGTTTAATGACGTCAAATTTTTTATTTATTTATTTAATAAGCATCAATTTTGTCAGTTCAAGTTATAAAAAGTGACTGTCTTAGTCTGTGTTAAACATCGCCTACAATTAGAGATTTTAGTTGGTTTTTTCCGAGGTATTTCCGGAGTTGAGGAAGAAACAGAAGAGGGAGAGAGAGAGAGAGAGAGAGAGAGAGAGAGAGAGAGAGACGGAGTAGGAGATTAAGAAGAAAAATGGAGTGGAACGGAGTGGAACGGAGTGGAACGGAGTGGAACGGAGTGGAGAACAGGGAGAGATAAAGAGTGGGTAAAGAGGGAGGGGGGAAGGAGGGAGAAAGGGAGAGGAGGGAAGGGAAGAGTGAAGGAGGGTTAGGGTTAGAGAATGAAAGGAAACTCGTAGTAGAGGGAGCGGAAGTGAAACAGTGTCGAGAGTGACAGGGAGATAGGATGAGGGACAGGGATAAGAAGATAAAGAGTGAGAGGGACTGCAGTCTCAGCAAAGATTCTATGTACTTTAAAGTACTTTGAAGACTCGTCATTCACTTCAGGCCTGCAAGGAGGTTGCAAAAATGCTGAAAAATTTTGTTCTACTACGTAAAATGAACTGCGAAAACTTGAATTGTACAATGAGAAACTATGATTATTATATTATGTGTGTTAATACTTTACTAATTAGATAAAAATGCAAACATTTAATCCATTATATTGTTGTACTTTGTCTAATTAATCTCTTCTGCGTTAGAAACAAATTTATAAGCTTGTGTGTTTTTTTATTATATTTATGTCTAATTTTGTGTTTTTTCTCTATTTACTCGATTTTTGGCATGCCATTAATTGCTTAATCAACTGTTTATTGTTAGCTGCCTGCCTAATCTTGAGCTGGTAAGGAGCTGGCTAGTTAGCCAGTTGTTAGTTAATCATTTTAGTAAACTTATTGGTATCGATTTCTTATTTATAATGAACATTTTCCTGTGTCTGCACTTTAAGTATTGACATCTGAATTACATGTGAAATTTATTTGTGATCTAAGCATAAGAAGAGTATGGGTAGATATATCTAAGCATAGATAGCGATATCTAAGCATGGATAGAGAGATCTAAGCATCGGTAGAGATATCTAAGCATCGGTAGAGATATCTAAGTATCGGTAGAGATATCTAAGCATCGGTAGAGATATCTAAGCATCGGTAGAGATATCTAAGCATCGGTAGAGAGATCTAAGTATCGGTAGAGATATCTAAGCATCGATAGAGATATCTAAGCATCGGTAGAGATATCTAAGCATGGATAGAGAGATCTAAGCATCGGTAGAGATATCTAAGTATGGATAGAGAGATCTAAGCATCTTTAGAGATATCTAAGCATAGATAGCGATATCTAAGCATGGATAGAGAGATCTAAGCATCGATAGAGATATCTAAGCATAGATAGCGATATCTAAGCATGGATAGAGAGATCTAAGCATCGGTAGAGAGATCTAAGCATCGGTAGAGAGATCTAAGCATCGGTAGAGATATCTAAGCATCGGTAGAGATATCTAAGCATCGGTAAAGATATCTAAGCATCGGTAGAGATATCTAAGCATGGGTAGAGATATCTAAGTATCGGTAGAGATATCTAAGCATCGGTAGAGATATCTAAGCACAGATAGCGATATCTAAGCATGGATAGAGAGATCTAAGCATCGGTAGAGAGATCTAAGCATCGATAGAGATATCTAAGCATAGATAGAGATATCTAAGCATAGATAGCGATATCTAAGCATGGATAGAGAGATCTAAGCATCGGTAGAGATATCTAAGCATAGATAGAGATATCTAAGCATAGATAGAGATATCTAAGCATAGATAGCGATATCTAAGCATGGATAGAGAGATCTAAGCATCGGTAGAGATATCTAAGCATCGGTAGAGATATCTAAGTATCGGTAGAGATATCTAAGCATCGGTAGAGATATCTAAGCATCGATAGAGATATCTAAGCATCGGTAGAGAGATCTAAGTATCGGAAGAGATATCTAAGCATCAATAGAGATATCTAAGCATCGGTAGAGATATCTAAGCATGGATAGAGAGATCTAAGCATCGGTAGAGATATCTAAGTATGGATAGAGAGATCTAAGCATCTTTAGAGATATCTAAGCATAGATAGCGATATCTAAGCATGGATAGAGAGATCTAAGCATCGATAGAGATATCTAAGCATAGATAGCGATATCTAAGCATGGATAGAGAGATCTAAGCATCGGTAGAGATATCTAAGCATGGATAGAGAGATCTAAGCATCGGTAGAGATATCTAAGCATAGATAGCGATATCTAAGCATCGGTAGAGAGATCTAAGCATCGGTAGAGATATCTAAGCATCGATAGAGATATCTAAGCATAGATAGAGATATCTAAGCATCGATAGAGAGATCTAAGCATCGGTAGAGATATCTAAGCATAGATAGCGATATCTAAGCATCGGTAGAGAGATCTAAGCATCGGTAGAGATATCTAAGCATCGATAGAGATATCTAAGCATAGATAGAGATATCTAAGCATCGATAGAGAGATCTAAGCATCGGTAGAGATATCTAAGCATCGGTAGAGAGATCTAAGTATCGGTAGAGATATCTAAGCATCGGTAGAGATATCCAAGCATGGATAGAGAGATCTAAGCATCGGTAGGGATATCTAAGCATAGATAGAGATATCTAAGCATAGATAGAGATATCTAAGCATAGATAGCGATATCTAAGCATCGGTAGAGAGATCTAAGCATCGGTAGAGATATCTAAGCATCGATAGAGATATCTAAGCATAGATAGAGATATCTAAGCATCGATATAGAGATCTAAGCATCGGTAGAGATATCTAAGCATCGGTAGAGAGATCTAAGTATCGGTAGAGATATCTAAGCATCGATAGAGATATCTAAGCATAGATAGAGATATCTAAGCATCGATAGAGAGATCTAAGCATCGGTAGAGATATCTAAGCATCGGTAGAGAGATCTAAGTATCGGTAGAGATATCTAAGCATGGATAGAGAGATCTAAGCATCGATAGAGATATCTAAGCATCGGTAGAGAGATCTAAGTATCGGAAGAGATATCTAAGCATCAATAGAGATATCTAAGCATCGGTAGAGATATCTAAGCATGGATAGAGAGATCTAAGCATCGGTAGAGATATCTAAGTATGGATAGAGAGATCTAAGCATCTTTAGAGATATCTAAGCATAGATAGCGATATCTAAGCATGGATAGAGAGATCTAAGCATCGATAGAGATATCTAAGCATAGATAGCGATATCTAAGCATGGATAGAGAGATCTAAGCATCGGTAGAGATATCTAAGCATGGATAGAGAGATCTAAGCATCGGTAGAGATATCTAAGCATAGATAGCGATATCTAAGCATCGGTAGAGAGATCTAAGCATCGGTAGAGATATCTAAGCATCGATAGAGATATCTAAGCATAGATAGAGATATCTAAGCATCGATAGAGAGATCTAAGCATCGGTAGAGATATCTAAGCATAGATAGCGATATCTAAGCATCGGTAGAGAGATCTAAGCATCGGTAGAGATATCTAAGCATCGATAGAGATATCTAAGCATAGATAGAGATATCTAAGCATCGATAGAGAGATCTAAGCATCGGTAGAGATATCTAAGCATCGGTAGAGAGATCTAAGTATCGGTAGAGATATCTAAGCATCGGTAGAGATATCCAAGCATGGATAGAGAGATCTAAGCATCGGTAGGGATATCTAAGCATAGATAGAGATATCTAAGCATAGATAGAGATATCTAAGCATAGATAGCGATATCTAAGCATCGGTAGAGAGATCTAAGCATCGGTAGAGATATCTAAGCATCGATAGAGATATCTAAGCATAGATAGAGATATCTAAGCATCGATAGAGAGATCTAAGCATCGGTAGAGATATCTAAGCATCGGTAGAGAGATCTAAGTATCGGTAGAGATATCTAAGCATCGGTAGAGATATCCAAGCATGGATAGAGAGATCTAAGCATCGGTAGGGATATCTAAGCATAGATAGAGATATCTAAGCATAGATAGAGATATCTAAGCATAGATAGCGATATCTAAGCATGGATAGAGAGATCTAAGCATCGGTAGAGATATCTAAGCATAGATAGCGATATCTAAGCATGGATAGAGAGATCTAAGCATCGATAGAGATATCTAAGCATAGATAGCGATATCTAAGCATGGATAGAGAGATCTAAGCATCGTAGAGATATCTAAGCATCGATAGAGATATCTAAGCATAGATAGAGATATCTAAGCATCGATAGAGAGATCTAAGCATCGGTAGAGATATCTAAGCATAGATAGAGATATCTAAGCATAGATAGAGATGTCTAAGCATAGATAGAGATATCTAAGCATAGATAGAGATATCTAAGCATAGATAGCGATATCTAAGCATGGATAGAGAGATCTAAGCATCGGTAGAGATATCTAAGCATCGGTAGAGATATCTAAGCATCGATAGAGATATCTAAGCATAGATAGCGATATCTAAGCATCGATAGAGAGATCTAAGCATCGGTAGAGAGATCTAAGCATAGATAGAGATATCTAAGCATAGATAGAGATGTCTAAGCATAGATAGAGATATCTAAGCATAGATAGAGATATCTAAGCATAGATAGAGATATCTAAGCATAGATAGCGATATCTAAGCATGGATAGAGAGATCTAAGCATCGGTAGAGATATCTAAGCATCGGTAGAGATATCTAAGCATCGATAGAGATATCTAAGCATAGATAGAGATTTTTAAGCATCGATAGAGAGATCTAAGCATCGGTAGAGAGATCTAAGCATAGATAGAGATATCTAAGCATAGATAGAGATATCTAAGCATAGATAGAGATATCTAAGCATAGATAGAGATATCTAAGCATGGATAGAGAGATCTAAGCATGGATAGAGAGATCTAAGCATCGGTAGAGATATCTAAGCATCGGTAGAGAAATCTAAAAGCTGTTCTAGATATCTCTAAGCAAGACATGATACAATCTAATTACAATAGAGAGCCTCGTGCACTTGAATTGTAAGAATCAATCAGACTAGCAATAACTTTCACTAATTCCTGACTTGCTTTGCCGAATCATGCAACAACAGCAGCAGCCGCCGCCTCCACTGCCGTTGCCTCGACCGCACCAGCCTCATCATCATCATCATCATCATCAGCCTATGGCTCAGGCCCAGCTGCCACTGATGAATCCTCAGGCTCTGCCGCAGCAGATGATTCACCATCAGCCAACTTCGAATTTTTGTCCGTGCACGCACAGCGGCGGAGGTGGAAACCGTCTGGCTAGAAATCTAAATCGAACTGTCGCCTCTTCTTCGACATCGGCAACAGCTGCGGCTGGAGATGGCAACCAAGCTGCCGCTGCATCATCGACAACTGCAGCAGCCGTTGATGCTGAATCAACCAGCGACTCCACTGACAGCTCGGCCGATGCAGCCACGGCTGAAACTGTTAGATTTGTTGACGAGAACAAGGCCGAACGAATGGCTAAGGCGTTTCGATCACTTTACGAGACTAAACAGTTTGCCGATGTGGATATTTCTGTTGGTCAGGTTGGTTAAATTGAATGCCAGACAACTGCTCCTGTTTGGGAGGCTCTCGACCATCTATTGTTAGACAGTATAACATTCCCTCGACACAACCCCAGTGTACACAGGCTCTCTACGAATTCCTTCGCAAGCAGGCTCCCTACGAGCTTTTTCACCTAGTGTACGCAGACTCTACAAAATCCTTCACCTAGTGTACGCAGACTCTACAAACTCCTTCACCTAGTGTACGCAGACTCTACAAACTCCTTCACCTAGTGTACGCAGACTCTACAAACTCCTTCACCTAGTGTACACAGAATCTACAAACTCCTTCACCTAGTGTACGCAGACTCTACAAACTCCTTCACCTAGTGTACACAGACCCTACAAACTCCTTCACCTAGTGTACACAGACCCTACAAACTCCTTCACCTAGTGTACACAGACTACAAACTCCTTCACCTAGTGTACGCAGACCCTACAAACTCCTTCACCTAGTGTACACAGAATCTACAAACTCCTTCACCTAGTGTACGCAGACTCTACAAACTCCTTCACCTAGTGTACGCAGACTCTACAAACTCCTTCACCTAGTGTACACAGACTACAAACTCCTTCACCTAGTGTACACAGACTACAAACTCCTTCACCTAGTGTACACAGACTCTACAAACTCCTTCACCTAGTGTACACAGACTCTACAAACTCCTTCACCTAGTGTACAGAGACTCTACAAACTCCTTCACCTAGTGTACACAGACTCTACAAACTCCTTCACCTAGTGTACGCAGACTCTACAAACTCCTTCACCTAGTGTACACAGACTACAAACTCCTTCACCTAGTGTACAGAGACTCTACAAACTCCTTCACCTAGTGTACACAGACTACAAACTCCTTCACCTAGTGTACACAGACTCTACAAACTCCTTCACCTAGTGTACACAGACTCTACAAACTCCTTCACCTAGTGTACAGAGACTCTACAAACTCCTTCACCTAGTGTACGCAGACCCTACAAACTCCTTCACCTAGTGTACACAGACTCTACAAACTCCTTCACCTAGTGTACACAGACTACAAACTCCTTCACCTAGTGTACAGAGACTCTACAAACTCCTTCACCTAGTGTACGCAGACTCTACAAACTCCTTCACCTAGTGTACACAGACTACAAACTCCTTCACCTAGTGTACAGAGACTCTACAAACTCCTTCACCTAGTGTACACAGACTCTACAAACTCCTTCACCTAGTGTACAGAGACTCTACAAACTCCTTCACCTAGTGTACACTGACTCTACAAACTTCTTCACCTAGTATACGCATGCTCTCTACGAACTCCTTCATCTAGTGTACGCAGGCTCTCTACGAATTCCTTTGCAAGCAGGCTCCCTACGAGCTTTTTTCACCTAGTATACGCAGGCTCTCAACGAACTCCTTATCTATCTTTGCCAATCCTCAAACTTGCAGGTAAATTTCGCTGCCCACAAAAACATCTTAGCGATGTCGAGCCCATTTTTCATGGCAATGTTTAGTCACAGTTTGCGCGAATCCGTTAGCAATCAGGTGACCCTATCAGACATGGAGCCGGCAACCTTTGAATTGGTGCTGTCCTACATCTACACAGGCTCTGTGAATCTCAGTTTGGACTCTGTCCAATGCCTACTATCGGCCGCTAATCTCCTACAGTTGCCTTCATTGAAAGCCGCATGCGCCGAGTACATGCGGCGTCACGTGACTAAGGCTAATTGTTTGCCTGTGTACTTTTTCGCCCGACTGCACGATTGTCACGCGTTGGCCCAATTGGCCAGGACGGTTATTGGGTCCAGCTTTCAAGAGGTTTGTACTTGTTGGATTACCTTGTATTGCTACTGTTAGTAAGCCGTTTAGAACTTGTAAGTAGATAAACAAAAACTACTGTAGGTTCAGATAGTGAGATTCATAAATCGGAGAAGTTCGTGTGTTAAAACTATATGGCAAGATTGCCAAGATGATAAATGAGTTACTGATACGAAAAGTAAGAAAAATGTGATTGGGACGAAGGGTGAGAAAGTGAGACTGGGATGAAGGGTGAGAAAATGAGACTGAGATGAAGGGTGAGAAAATGAGACTGAGATGATAGGTGATAAAGTGAGACTAACATGAAGGGTTAGAAAATCATAATAACATGAAGGGTGAGAAAACGAGACTGAGATGAAGGGTGAGAAAATGAGACTGAGATGATGGGTGATAAAGTGAGACTAACATGAAGGGTTAGAAAATCATAATAACATGAAGGGTGAGAAAACGAGACTGAGATGAAGGGTGAGAAAGTGAGACTGGGATGAAGGGTGAGAAAATAAGACTGAGATGAAGGGTGAGAAAGTGAGACTGGGATGAAGGGTGAGAAAATGAGACTGAGATGAAGGGTGAGAAAGTGAGACTGGGATGAAGGGTGAGAAAGTGAGACTGGGATGAAGGGTGAGAAAATGAGACTGAGATGAAGGGTGAGAAAGTGAGACTGGGATGAAGGGTGAGAAAGTGAGACTGAGATGAAGGGTGAGAAAATGAGACTGAGATGAAGGGTGAGAAAGTGACACTGAGATGAAGGGGGAGATAGTGAGACTGAGATGAAGGGGAGAGATAGTGAGCCTGAGACGAATGGTGAGGAAGTAAGACTGAGATGAAGGGGGAGATAGTGAGCCTGAGACGAAGGGGAGAGATAGTGAGCCTGAGACGAATGGTGAGGAAGTAAGACTGAGATGAAGGGGGAGATAGTGAGCCTGAGACGAAGGGGAGAGATAGTGAGCCTGAGACGAATGGTGAGGAAGTAAGACTGAGATGAAGGGGGAGATAGTGAGCCTGAGATGAAGGGTGAGTGAAAAAGATAAATTTGCAAGACCCACCTCATGAGTCTCCAACCGGATCGCAGATCTGCAGCCAAGACGAGTTTCTCAGTCTGCCAGCGGACAGATTGGCCGAAATTATTCGCGACGATTTTCTGTGCGTCCAATCCGAGGAGGCGGTGTTCGAGGCCTGCTTGGCTTGGCTGGCCCGGGACCCCCAGGCTCGACTAAGCCAAGCTTATGACATTATGAAATATGTTCGATTCGCCTGTATGAGCTGTTATTACCTGTGCGACAGGGTCGAGTGCGAGCCTATGCTGCAGGCCGATAGTAAAGTGCAGGTGAGCGATTACCTGTTACCTGGGATTTGATTGGGTGAGATACCTGGGATTTTATTGGGTGAGATACCTGGGATTCGATTGGATGAGATGCCTGAGATTTAATTGGGTGAGATACCTGGGATTTGATTGGGTGAGATAACTGGGATCTGATTTGGTGAGATACCTGGGATTCGATTGGGTGAGATACCTGGCATTCGATTGGGTAAGATGCCTGAGATTTAATTGGGTGAGATACCTGGGATTCGATTGGGTGAGATACCTGGGATTCGATTGGGTAAGATACCTGGGATTCGATTGGGTGAGATACCTGGGATTCGATTGGGTAAGATACCTGGGATTCGATTGGGTGAGATACCTGGGATTCGATTGGGTGAGATACCTGGGATTCGATTGGGTGAGATACCTGGGATTCGATTGGGTTAGATACCTGGGATTCGATTGGGTGAGATACCTGGGATTCGATTAGGTGAGATACCTGGGATTCGATTGGGTAAGATACCTGGGATTCGATTGGGTGAGATACCTGGGATTCGATTGGGTAAGATACCTGGGATTCGATTAGGTGAGATACCTGGGATTCGATTGGGTGAGATACCTGGGATTCGATTGGGTGAGATACCTGGGATTCGATTAGGTGAGATACCTGGGATTCGATTGGGTGAGATACCTGGCATTCGATTAGGTGAGATACCTGGGATTTGATTGGGTAATATACCTGGGATTCGATTAGGTGAGATACCTGGGATTCGATTGGGTAATATACCTGGGATTCGATTAGGTGAGATACCTGGGATTCGATTGAGTGAGATACCTGGCATTCGATTAGGTGAGATACCTGGGATTCGATTGGGTTAGATACCTGGGATTTGATTAGGTGAGATACCTGGGATTCGATTGGGTGAGATACCTGGCATTCGATTAGGTGAGATACCTGGGATTCGATTGGGTGAGATACCTGGGATTCGATTAGGTGAGATACCTGGGATTCGATTGGGTGAGATACCTGGCATTCGATTAGGTGAGATACCTGGGATTCGATTGGGTGAGATACCTGGGATTTGATTGGGTAATATACCTGGGATTCGATTAGGTGAGATACCTGGGATTCGATTGGGTAATATACCTGGGATTCGATTAGGTGAGATACCTGGGATTCGATTGAGTGAGATACCTGGCATTCGATTAGGTGAGATACCTGGGATTCGATTGGGTTAGATACCTGGGATTTGATTAGGTGAGATACCTGGGATTCGATTGGGTGAGATACCTGGCATTCGATTAGGTGAGATACCTGGGATTCGATTGGGTGAGATACCTGGGATTCGATTAGGTGAGATACCTGGGATTCGATTGGGTGAGATACCTGGCATTCGATTAGGTGAGATACCTGGGATTCGATTGGGTGAGATACCTGGGATTCGATTGGGTTAGATACCTGGGATTTGATTGGGTGAGATACCTGGGATTACACTGATAGATACCCCAAACTGCAGGAACTGCTCAGGCTGGCCCGCTATCATCACATGCTGCCGAATCGTCAAGCGGAACTAGACTTGAACTCGACTCCCCGTTGCGGCATGAGCTACGTTCGCGGCTACCTAATAGTGGCCAACCCGTATTCCGAGGATAAAACTAGAAAATTTAACTCTGTGGAGTTGTTGCTGCCCTCTGTGGCTGGCGGAGTAGCCGGTGGAGATGGTTACTGCCATCTGCAGCATCAGCAGCCTCCTCAGTACCACCTGGTGCGGATTGCTAAACTGCCTCTGTCGCTTTATATGCCAGGTAAAGTGTCTTTGTTGTTTAACTTTCTGAATCGCTCCTGACAGAACTAAGAATCGCTCCTGACAGAACTAAGAATCACTCCTGGCATAACTAAGAATCGCTCCTGACAGAACTAAGAATCGTCTCAACTAACAGAACTAAGAATCGCCCCTGACAGAATTAAGAATCGCCCCCGACAAAACTAAGAATCGCCTCTGACAGAACTAAGAATCGCCCTGACAGAACTAAGAATCACTCCTGGCATAACGAAGAATCGCTCCTGACAGAACTAAGAATCGCCCCGACAGAACTAAGAATCGCCTCTGACAGAACTAAGAATCGCCCCTGACAGAATTAAGAATCTCCCCGACAAAACTAAGAATCGCCCCTGACAAACTAAGAATCGCTCCTGACAGAACTAAGAATCGCTCTTGGCAGACAGAACTAAGAATCGCTCCTGACAGAACTAAGAATCGCTCTTGGCAGACAGAACTAAGAATCGCTCCTGACAGAACTAAGAATCGCCCCGGACAGAACTAAGAATCGCTCCTGACAAACAGATCTAAGAATCGCTCCTGACAGAACTAAGAATCTCCGTGACAGAACTAAAAATCGCCCCTGACAGAACTAAAAATCGCTCCTGACAAACAGAACTAAGAATCGCTCCTGACAGAACTAAGAATCTCCGTGACAGAACTAATAATCACCGTGACAGAACTAAGAATCTCCGTGACAGAACTAATAATCACCGTGACAGAACTAATAATCACCGTGACAGAACTAAGAATCGCCCTGACAGAACTAAAAATCGCCCCTGACAGAACTAAAAATCGCTCCTGACAAACAGAACTAAGAATCGTCCGACAGAACTCAGCTATAATTTTTCCGTAAATAGATAGCCAGAAAAATATTGTTTCAATAACACAAACCTTGTCATGTGATGTCTTTTGCTATCTAGAAATAGATCATCATTATGCTTTTGTCTACCTCTCTTTTGTTATCATTCTGCGCTTTGAGAACAGAAATTTAAGTGGCCTGCCCTGGATACTAAAATGTACATCTAAGCTACCTTGTCTTTCTTGAGTTAGTGTCATACCCTTATAAAGTGTCCTCATGCGCAATGGGGCAGGCTTTTAATTGCAGAGTGGTCGGTCGGTGAGACGCGATAAACAAACTGCTTTATATTTCTAGGAAATAGCTGTCGACACAAGAGGACATCATGTGTCTAACAACCGTGTGTCTATACTTTTTACCTGCACGAATGAGTCTCGTGATAATTTTACTAGCCTAGACACTATGGCCTTTAATTAATATTCATGATTCTATTGGGCTTAAACTGCGTCTCTCTTTTTATTGACTAAACTGAGCAAAGTTCCTTTTGCGTTAAACTATGCTTCGCACCTTTGCTCAAATTCGTGAATCTCTAATCTCACCCTTGCTCTTCACCTCTCTGAATCTCTTAACTCACCTTTGCTCACCCTCTGCTCTTCACCTCTCTGAATCTCTTAACTCACCTTTGCTCACCTCTCTGAATCTCCAATCTCACCCTTGCTCACCTCTCTGAATCTCCAATCTCACCCTTGCTCACCTCTCTGAATCTCCAATCTCACCCTTGCTCACCTCTCTGAATCTCTAATCTCACCCTTACTCATCACCTCTCTGAATCTCTTAACTCACCTTTGCTCACCTCTCTGAATCTCCAATCTCACCCTTGCTCACCTCTCTGAATCTCTTAATTCACCTTTGCTCACCTCTCTGAATCTCTTAATTCACCTTTGCTCACCTCTCTGAATCTCTTAATTCACCTTTGCTCACCTCTCTGAATCTCTAATCTCACCCTTACTCATCACCTCTCTGAATCTCTTAACTCACCTTGCTCACCTATCTGAATCTCCAATCTCACCCTTGCTCACCTCTCTGAATCTCCAATCTCACCCTTGCTCACCTCTCTGAATCTCCAATCTCACCCCTGCTCACCTCTCTGAATCTCCAATCTCACCCTTGCTCACCTCTCTGAATCTCTAATCTCATCATAAACTCTCATATATCTCACTCTAAACTCTCACATATCTCAATCTCTAATCTCACTCTAAACTCCCACATATCTCAATCTCTAATCTCACTCTAAACTCTCACGCATCTCAATCTCTAATCTCACTCTAAACTCTCACATATCTTAATCTCTAATCTCACCCTCACCCAACGCAGGCGTAGTGGTCACGGGCTCCAACCAGCTGCTCCTGGCCGGCGGCACCCAGAAGAAAATTTCAGTCCGCGGCAGCGTCACCTGCGACGGCGTCTCCAACCAGCTGCACTCCGCGCAGACAGACGTCTCGAACTCATGGACCTGGCAGTCCTTGGCTCGGATGGCTCTGCCTCGAACTCAGTTTCTATTCGTTCTGGTCGATCAGGCCGTGTACGCGGTTGGCGGCTTCACGGGTCAGGAGGTCACGGATCAGGTTGAGAAGTTCTGCCTGCAGAGTCTGGTCTGGCGCCCCGTGGCGCCGCTGCCTCAGCCGCTCCGGTGCGCCACCGGGCACGCCTACAGAGGCCGGCTGTACACCTTCGGCGGGGAGAATGCTCGCGGAGAGATTGTTAATGTCTGCTATCGGTGAGCGGCCTCAGATTTATCCTTCAGGTGCCCTTTGGGTTCATCCTTCAGGTGCCCTTCAGGCTCATCACTTCAGATTCATTCCTTCAGGTTCATCCCTTCAGGATCACCCCTTCAGGTTCATCCTTCAGGTTCATCCCTTCAGGATCACCCCTTCAGGTTCACCCCTTTAGGTTCACCCCTTCAGGTTCACCCCTTCAGGTTCATCCCTTCAGGTTCACCCCTTCAGGTTCATCCCTTCAGGTTCATCCTTCAGGTTCATCCCTTCAGGATCACCCCTTCAGGTTCATCCTTCAGGTTCATCCCTTCAGGTTCATCCTTCAGGTTCATCCCTTCAGGTTCATCCCTTCAGGTTTACCCTTCAGGTTCATCCTTCAGGTTCATCCTTCAGGTTCATCCTTCAGGTTCATCCCTTCAGATTCATTCCTTCAGGTTTACCCCTTCAGTTTCATCCTTCAGGTTAATCCTTCAGGTTCATCCCTTCAGGTTTGTCCTTCAGGTTTGTCCTCCAGGTTTGTACTTCAGGTTCATCCTTCAGGTTTACTATTCAGGTTCATCCTTCAGGTTCATGCCTTCAGGTTCACCCCTGGTTCATCCTTCAGGTTAATCATTCAGGTTTATCCTTTCAGGTTCATCCCTTCAGATTCATCCCTTCAGGTTTACCCCTTCAGTTTCATCCTTCAGGTTCATCCCTTCAGATTCATCCCTTCAGGTTCATTCCTTCAGGTTCTGATTTTTCCTTCAGGCTTGTCCTTCAGAATATCCTACCACACGCATTAAACTGCTCAACTCTGAAAATCTGTCCCCAGCTACGACCCCCAGTCGGACAGCTGGTCCCAGCTCACCTCAATGCAGACGCCTCGAGCTCTGGCCGGGTGCGCTGTACACCGCGACCGACTGTACGTCATCGGCGGCAACACGGCCCCGTCGGAGCGCTGGCGCAAAGAGATCCTGCCGGAGTTCTGCACCGACAGCGTCGAGACATTCAATCCGGACTCTGGCGCATGGGAGGCCGGGCCTTCGCTGCCCAACCTGCTGTGCGGCGCCGGAGTGGCCAAGCTGTCCGGCTGCCTTCGAGTCATCGGCGGCGAAGACGACAAGTCCTGGATGGCTGGCGAGTGCCGCCTGACCGACAACCGCTGGGAGGAGGCGCAACTGTTCCACGCGGCGATCATGTCCACCTTCGGCTGCGCGGTTGCCTCCGTGTCGAAGGAGCTGCTGAAGAAGTGCGCGCCCTGCGGCGCCGGCGGAGCTGCCGGTCACAAGTGCCCCTGCTATGATCCCATGATGATGCCGGCTGATGAAGCTGCATTCTCGCCGCGTGAGCAGAGCCCCAGGCCGGCTATCTGATGGGGGGATCCTTTTTAGTACGAGTAGCCTGTGACTGGCTATTGGCTGTCCGGCTTTTTTGGGAACTGCTTTTTTCATTGTTTTGTTTGGTGTGCTTTCCTGCTATTGGCTCTCTCTGCCCTCTCTTCCCTCCCTTACCCCTGTCCTCTCCTCTCCCCTTGTCCAGTATCCTCTCTCTCCCTCTCCCTCTCTCTCCTCTTCTCCCCTCCCGCTCATTGCAGCAGCAGGCATTTTGTTGGTGAATCAGTTTTCGTGTACATTTTCTCAATTTTAAAAAAGGCCCCTCATCAAAACCCAGTGACCTTTGGCATTGTAATTCTTGCTTTATGAGCTTGTTGCATATTGAGCAATTCAAATTAGTATTTCGCATTGCAAGCCAATGCATTATTATTGCTTAAGTAGATATCTAGTTGCTTTAGTTTAGCCTGCCTGCTCTCCTTGACAACTCAATCGCGTAAATCATTTGATACAGATTCATATAGATTAGTCAGCTTTATACGTGTATATCAATATTTTTATATGATAATATGGCAGTTCCATCCAAAACTGAAGCCCCTTCAATGCTTTACCTTCAGTGCGCATCGTTGGACCAGCTAGTATATTTTCCTGTTTTCAAATTTGTCCTTTTAAATACCAGAGACATTTTCTGTGCAATAAACGATCTCATTTTTGAGATATCTTGGAAATCGGATCTCGCTGCGCATGTTCAATCCTTGTTTTTTTTGCACCGAACTTTCCTAGAAATCCATTCTCTGCTTCTTATGACTTTATCATTTTGTCGTGAGTACAGTGTCTGACTATGCAGATTTTCAACTGGGTTTTTAAAGAATCTCAGGGTTGAGATTTTAGCAAATACAGGAAACGTAATGGTGAGATTTTCATCAGATTCGTGAATCTCGTGGGTGAGATTTTTAATCAGATACGGGAATCTCATGGGTGAGATTTTTCATCAGATACGTGAATCTCATTGGTGAGATTTTAATCAGATACGTGAATCTCAATATGGTGAGATTTTAATCAGATCGTGAATCTCATTGGTGAGATTTTAATCAGATACGTGAATCTCATTGGTGAGATTTTCATCAGATACGTGAATCTCATTGGTGAGATTTTAATCAGATCGTGAATCTCATTGGTGAGATTTTAATCAGATACGTGAATCTCAATATGGTGAGATTTTAATCAGATCGTGAATCTCATTGGTGAGATTTTAATCAGATACGTGAATCTCATTGGTGAGATTTTCATCAGATCGTGAATCTCATTGGTGAGATTTTCATCAGATACGTGAATCTCATTGGTGAGATTTTAATCAGATACGTGAATCTCATTGGTGAGATTTTCATCAGATCGTGAATCTCATTGGTGAGATTTTCATCAGATACGTGAATCTCATTGGTGAGATTTTAATCAGATACGTGAATCTCATTTGTGAGATTTTCATCAGATCATGAATCTTAATATGGTGAGATTTTAATCAGATACGTGAATCTCAATATGGTGAGATTTTAATCAGATACGTGAATCTCAATATAGTGAGATTTCCATCAGATACGTGAATCTCAGGGGTGAGATTCTTCATCATTTGTGTATCGCAGGGGAGAGATTTTTCATCATTTGTGAATCTCAAGGGTGAGATTTCCATTAAATCTAAAGTACAGAGCATGTGGTGAGATTTTCAAAAGGATGCAAGGCTTATCTCACGGGTGCGACTTTCATCATAAGAGAATCTCGGAGTTGAAACTGAAGTTGATAAACGCAAAGAAATTTGAAAGAAAACCAAACAAGGCTGTAGTGTACAATTTCAAAGTATAAAAAATCGCTACTTCCTGCATCTTAAGTGACGGACAGGACATCGTAAGTGTGTTTCTATAGATAATAAAAAACAGTAACCTCCTGAATACAAAATCATTGAAGTTCGCCTTGTGACGCCTTGTGTCGTCACAATTGCATTTTACTATTTATAGGTTGTTTTCGGTTTTCTATCGGGCTTAACATCCTACATCCAAATATACTAAATCTCTTGCATTCTACTAAAATCAGAGAAAGAGCTGTAGTAGCAACATTGCACAAGTGCAATTACGCGCAATTGTACGTGCAAAGTGGAACTCTGACCCTGCAAGCAGACGCTGTTTTTTTCTAGTTTTTCTTCTGTGTACTCTTGTGGCAGAGAGCCAGCGTGTGCAATTCTTCATGGTGCCTTGTTGGAGGCTAGCTTTTATTTAAACCTCGCCCTCCAGGGTTTGTCAACTTCTCAAACGGGTGCAATTGGAGTTACTGTTTTCTCAAAATTTCATAAAAATGCCAGAGAAGAAGCCCCGCACAAGCACCAGTTCAGATGTCAGCTTCATCCAGTTGGGTGAGGCTGATGACTCATCTGCTGGGCGCGGATCTCGCTGCTGCCAAAGCAGGGCTTGTGCGGGGTTCGCCGGTGTGGCTGCGGTCTCGCTGTTGATCGCCCTGGCTCTGCTTTGCCTGGTGCTGCTCGGGAAAGTCTGCGTTCGGCACGGACAGGACGGTGGCCTGTGGCCGAGCTCCGTGGGACTGTGCGGGCGCAGGGACCTGGTAGGATTCTTTTGCTGCCATTGAGCAGCTGGTCCTCCAGCCTCCCAGATCCTCAGTTGCTAGGCCACCAGCCTCCCAGATCCTCAGTTGCTAGACCACCAGCCTCCCAGATCCTCAGTTGCTAGATCACCAGCCTCCCAGATCCTCAGTTGCTAGACCACCAGCCTCCCAGATCCTCAGTTAAAATCAAGTACCGATTGCTTCAGTTCTGTTACAAGCGAGCGATTTCCTGACCGGACTTCTCATAATTGCAGAAAACTTTGCCTCTGTACATCAACTTGGCAATCGAATTCAATAAAGTGCCAGCATGTCAGGAGCCTCTGAGCACAAAGATGCGACTGCCCTGCTCAAGAAAGCGACAATATTTGACTGGAAATTCCGCGGCAGACGCCGTTTCAAAGCTCGGCGACAAGCTGGGCCCGCTGGCGTGTCGCGATGACGCCTACTTGGAGAACGGCGGCCGAGACAACTGCAGGCACAATCGCTTTCACCTGGCGTACAATGACACCGGGGTCATCATTCCCGTGGATGGAGTGTACAGAGTTCACTCGACGGTGAGGGCGATTTTTGGGCTTGAATAGTCACTGCTGCTTTCTAATTTGTCCAGAGAATATTGGGTGGCTATGACGTGTAGCTCTCTGATTGGTTAAGAGTGTATCAAGGTTATGACGTGTAGCTCTCTGATTGGTTTAGAGGGTATCTGGAGGTTAATGACGTGTAGCTCTCTGATTGGTTTAGAGGGTATCTGGAGGTTAATGACGTGTAGCTCTCTGATAGGTTTTGAAAAAACGATTATTTGCAACGCTTCTCATTGGCTATCAAACCCACAGATATCGTTCGTAGACACACTGGACTATTACGTAAGCGCCATCGTCCGCGTCGACCCCGCCGATTGCGTAAAAGACCCAGTCTGCTCAGCCTCGGAGCTCAGCCGAGACCGTCGAGCCCACGCTTGGCTGTCCTGCGCCAATCACAACGGTGGAGCCAAAAAAGGCAACAGCTTCACCAGCTGCACCATAGACGGTGTTCGTCGATTCAACCGAGGCGACGTGGTCAGCTTCAGCGTCACTCAGCAGTTCCGATCGATCAATCCGTTTCACAAGAGCACGCAGTTTTTCATTCACAAAATTTAAATTGAGACAGAATTTTTCTGTTGACATAGACTTTTGTACAGAATTAGCTAGCTGTAGCGTCATTGTCAGACAAAAAATTACCTTTTTAAGCACATTCATTGTAATATTTATTGGAGCATATAGTGTTACCATATGTAAATAAAATTCTATGTATCATTTTCATTGCAGAATTTCAATGCTTTCAGTTCAGAACTTTTTGGTGTTTTGTAATTCCTTATATATGAGCAATTGACCAAGTTTGAAATTCCATAGAAAATCCTTGTTGTCTTGTTGACAAATTCCCTATGAACCAATGACCCGATCTCAGAATTCCCTATGAACCAATGACCCAATCTCAGAATTCCCTATGAACCAATGTCCTAATCTCTGAATTCCCTATGAACCAATGTCCTAATCTCAGAATTCCCTATGAACCAATGACCTAATCTCAGAATTCCCTATGAACCAATGTCCTAATCTCAGAATTCCCTATGAACCAATGACCTAATCTCAGAATTCCCTATGAACCAATGACCTCATCTCAGAATTCCCTATGAACCAATGACCCAATCTCAGAATTCCCTATGAAGCATTGACCCAGTCTCAGAAATCCCCCCTGTAAACGTTGACTCAATTTGAGAAATTACCTGTGAAAACATTGACGAAATCTGAAAAACTCTTTATGAACCTCTAACCCTCATGAAGAAACTTGAGAAAGTCCCCAAGGAATATGAGTGCGAGAAATACCTACGCATTAGCTTTTTAACATTATTTCCTGCCGAAGCATAATTAGCTTGTATTAGAATTTTTAAAATATGAAAACAGACTGTTTAACTGCACTCTAAAGACCTGCTGCTAGTTCAAATTGACTCCGTTTTTCCTTAACTATGTTTGTTTTACACTAGTGGACCTATTCAATAAGTGCGAACAACCTTCCCTTGCCTGGAGGCAAAGTACCTGACTTCTTTATCTACGAGTATTTGTAGCTCGCACCTGTACAAATGAAAAAGCTTTGAAAAGCTAGACTTTATCGCCGTGAATTGCTGCACTTTCACTAATTTTGTGCATTTCAGCATTTTCTTATCGTCAATTATGGTATTTTAGGCCTCTAAAAGCAGAAAAATCAAGGACTTAGCGATGGTAATGACGATAATAATTATAATAATATTAATATATTTGATTACACCTGCCCTAATGGACGGATGTGCAACCGACAGCTCAGCCGCATCTGAAGGCTGCGTACGGCTGTTCAGTCCAAGGACTGGGGGGTCGCCACACACCCTCAATTACCCCAGCTAATGCTGGCGCCCATTTTACATCTGGGTGAGCTGAAGCAATGCAGAGTTAAGTGTCTTGCTCAAGGATACAAATTGTTCCGATTTGGTGATCGAGAATCGAACCCCCGACCTTTCAGTCATGAGTCCGACGCTCTAAACACAACGCTTTTAAAGTCGGTCTAAAATTGTAATGTCTTTTCTTAGAAATTAAGAACTTATGCAAGCATTTTCTAGAAATAAATTAACGCTTTAGCGCTATTGAAAAAAGCACCTTGATTGCTACTCAAAATTTATATTTACAATTTGTAAAACGTATACTTTTAAAAAATATGTACACCATTGTAAAATAATGAAAATAGTTACAAGACTTATAATGAACATGAAAAACAATGAGGAAAGTGTGAATGTAAAAAAAGAATGTAAAGAATGTTAAAATGTTAAAATTACCAAAAAGAAGGTTTTCTTTCATCGTTGTTACATGTAGTTTTTTTTACAAAATTTGGCAGCAAAGTTAGTCGTGACAATTTGAAGTGTCTGGATTTTTTATGCTTATCCTGATCGGGAGACCAAGTACAGAGCAAAATGGGTAGCAGGTTTGTGCAGATTGATGCTTCGATAGGAACTGCGAACCCGGAAGCTCACAGAGTCGCCACGGCGCAGTTTGAGCAGCCCGTTCACAGTGCACGCTGTGAAGCGATTTCTCGACTCGATGTGGGCGCTGTGACTGGCGCAGTCGAATCGGATCTTGCCGTTAACCATGACGCTAAATGTCACGTGATTCTTGGAGTTGTTGTCTATGAAGGTCACCTGTGTTGTTTTTTCGATTTTTTGTTTGTTTAGATACTGCAAAGAAATTTTTGATTCTACAAATAGCCCGACCAATAGGACAGCGACACCTCACTATCATTTCCATCAAGACTGATTCTAAGAATAGCATGACCAATAGAAGAGCGACACGTCACTACCATTTCCATCAAGACTGATTCTAAAAATAGCATGACCAATAGAAGAGCGACACGTCACTACCATTTCCATCAAGACTGATTCTAAAAATAGCCCAACCCAATAGAAGAGCGACACGTCACTATCATTTCCATCAAGACTGATTCTAGAAATAGCCCGACCAATAGGAGAGCGACACGTCACTATCCATTTAATCATCAAACTTATTCTAAAAATAGCCTGAAAAATATCCAAAAACCTTTTAAAAGTTAAATTTATTTTACTCTTACAGTGGAATGGATCACATAAATGCCGTTACTCAACGCGACTAGCACGTCTCTTTTGTCATTCAAAAGAAAGCCGGAATGCTTGCAATCGCCGGCGGCAGAGTGTGAACTCGCATCGCAGACTAGCGGACCGAGTGACCTTTCTAAAAATATGCAGGAGTGCACTGCTCAAGCTAAAACTCATGCGACAGGGTGATGCACATTATGCAGCAAGAAAGTGAGAATACGCCCGCCTCCATTAATAGTTTGACCAACCTGAATCAGTCAGCATGAGGCCCTCCTCAGTCAGACACGGGGTGGTCAACAGGTTCTGGTGGCCTGCCGAAATTCCACCAGCGCTTTCACCGAGACAATGTTGAATTGCAGATCGATTGATTGACAGCGAAACGCAAGGCTGCAATGTTACAGGAACTGATCCTATCTAACTGGAACTGATCCTATCTAACAGGAGCTGACCCTATGTAACAGGAACTGATCCTATGTAACAGGAACTGATCCTATGTAACAGGAACTGATCCTATGTAACAGGAACTGATCCTGTCTAACAGGAACTGATCCTATGTAACAGGAACTGGTCCTATCTAACTGGAACTGATCCTATCTAACAGGAGCTTATCCTATCTAACAGGAACTGGTCCTATCTAACAGGAACTCATCCTATCTAACAGGAACTGGTCCTATCTAACAGGAACTGGTCCTATCTAACAGGAACTGGTCCTATCTAACAGGAACTGATCCCCTGTACTCACAGTGGGAGGCTGGCTGCGATGATGACTGACAAAGCAGAGAACAATGGCCGCTGAAGCGAGTGCAGAGATAAGCAACACCAGTAGCACTACAAAGCGCAATGGTCTTGGGACAGCAATGTAGCTGCTATTTGAACTACAATTCGAGCTGGAAATTTTCGATTCGACAAATTTCAAAGCCTGCTCAGAGTCAGATTC
>NIVC01000082.1:367500-392500 GCA_002269645.1 Macrostomum lignano | reverse complement strand
CGCACTCCCGACTCTATTCCGAACCCCTAACTCGACGTTCATTGGCTGCAGCAATCCTTCCTTACCTTCCACCACCCACTTCACTGTTGATTCTATTCCGAACCCCTAACTTGACGCTCATTGGCTGCAGCAATCCTTCCTTACCTTCCACCACCCACCTCACTCCTGATTCTATTCCGAACCCCTAACTTGACGCTCATTGGCTGCGGCCAGCTATCGTTTTTTGAACCCTCAGCTAATTAAATTGCTCTCACTTTGGATACTGCCCACTCAGCGCCTTGGGAAAGGCCAGCTGCATCGGGCAATTAAACACACCGCCCATATTGGACTGAAATTGAGTCCGCATTCGCAGCTGAAACTCCGCGTCCATAACACACAGACCGCTGTCGCCCAGATTAGCCACATCCAGCCGGCGAGTTTCAGTCGAATATCGAGCCAGACAGACAGTTGTGGAGCCAATTAAATCGCGACGGCTGTTCAACAAGTCTCCGTGCGCTCGCGTCAGGAGCTCTTTCAAGGACGTCGAAGCGTCGAATACTGAGCGACAGCCGTCGAGGAGGGCGAGCGACGCTTCGCCAGGATCGATACCCTGGTCGCGCCAGCCGCCGACACCGTCCGCGACGCCGAAATAGGAAAATTCGGCTGCGAGATAGGAGAGGAAACGAGCTGAGAAATCATAGGGGTTCGCTCAGTGTGCAAGACTACAAATTGGAATTCTCCCCATCGGTATAATCAGCTTTATTTACCTTGCGATTTTCTATAATTGACTCAGCAATCATGACTCCCTGTGCCCTTTGCATACAGCCTGGGATTACCCATAGAATCACTGCAGGATTTCCCTCCGTCACGTACAGACTGAGATTTTCCTAAAATCAATGCGGGATCCCCCTATGTCCCGTACAACCTGGGATCTCCCTACGTCACGTACAGCCTGGGATTCCCTTGAAAATCCATGCGGGATTTCCATCACGTACAACCTGGGATTTCCCACATCAGCATTCGGATTCCCCCTTATCACAAACCATCGCAATCGCCGCCAGTTTGGCCAATCAGAATGGCGTCTTCGCCAATCTGCCGCACGCCGGACTGGCCCAGACCGAGTTTGACCATAGACAGTTCGGCTTCGTTTCCTTCTCCTCTCTTCTGTTGCTGCTGCTGCTGCAGTTTGTACAGAGCCGGCCGACCCGAGGCGCAAAGCTGCAGCGCCGAGCTGGCGAATTTACGAATCGAGCCAGTCAACTGTTGCGTCATCGCGTTTTGAGTTAGTTGCTAAGGGGAACGATTAACACGCTTTCCGCGACTTTGTCTGGAGTTCAAGTAAGCATATTTCTTCAAAAAGCTGAATTTGAAGTTGAATGAATGTTCAAGCAACAGTAATGTTAGTATATTGCACTTCTATGAGCTATAATTTTAATTACACTACTTACCAATAGTAGTTTGACAGATTGTTTGTTTGCTTTTTAATCTTGGGATTACTTTTAAACACATATTTTGGGAATTTTTGAGACTGTTTGGAATACCTTAAGCCAGAAAATGGCGATTCTAATGGGCAGTTTATGGCGATTCTTATGGATAGTTTATGGCGATTCTTATGGGAAGTTTATGGCGATTATTATGGGAAGTTTATGGCGATTATTATAGGAAGTTTATGGCGATTATTATGGGAAGTTTATGGCGATTATTATGGGAAGTTTATGGCGATTCCTATGGAGATTTTATGGCGATTATTATGGGAAGTTTATGGCGATTATTATGGGAAGTTTATGGCGATTCTCATGGGAAGTTTATGGCGATTCTCATGGGAAGTTTATGGCGATTATTATGGGAAGTTAATGGTAGTTATATTGAGGTCACCTTTTCACCATTTATACACAGCCAGCTCTCAACTCCAATAAAAGGAACTCGGAAGGACCGGTAACTCTAGAAAAGAATCGATCGGTGCGGTACACACGATATGTACACTTAGCAACAATTTTATTCATCTCAACAAAGTCAAGTGCAAAAATTCATCAGGTACACGCAAAACATTTTACAAAGCAAGTATTATTGTTTCTTTACAAAAAAACTCTGTCATTTTCAATGCATTTTTACTACAAGTAGCCAGATTAGCAAATGTTGACAATTTCTGTAACAAACTGATAGCTTTTCTGCAAATTTAAAATTGACTTGAAACTATTCATTTCTATTTAACAATCTTCTCTAACTCCAAGCAGTTGGTGTTGAAAAAACAGTGTGAGAAAGTGACCGAAGTGACCGAAAGAGGCTGTCAGTCTCCCAAGGTTCGAATCGTTTTTCGCTCTTCACCTTTCAGCCAGCAAGCAGTTCCAGATGACCAGGTCAGGTTTAGAGGATTCGGGACTGACAGGGACAGAAAGAATGGCTGGTCCCGAACTTCTTTAATAACAATCCTCGGATCCCACACCGACCGAGGAACCGATACAAGGGCTGGGGGGGGGGTCTTTGACCAACTTGATTAGTCACTGGAAACAGGGTCCACCGGAAAGATTGCGACCAAAACATTCGCCTCCCCCATCAGCCTTAGCAACTCGGGTTCCTGAAATCCAGACGCTAGACGGCCTGGTCAACATCTGCTTTTTCGTTAGCGCCTATTTTTTTTTAACTTTAACCCAGCCCTCCCTCGCAAGACATCCTTCGCGGCTTTGTCCATCAGGACAGACCGTTCGAATTCCCTATAGACAAGAATTTCTCCCAGCAGGCGGCAAGAGGTGTTGTAATGAAGACGCCAGTTACCAGCCCTCAAAGACATCTTTTTCTCTCTCACGATTTTAGGCGTCAAAAAATTGTTCGAAAACATGACAACTTTGAAACAGGCTTGAAATTCTTTTGTTACTTTCTCACGAGAGTGTTGAAATCGTTAAACAATAAAGGGTGCCTTGGTTGTGGGAAATTTTCCAATGGGAAAAGTGAGATTTTGTGGCATTTAGTGAGCCACCTTTAAGTTCAAACAATTGGCGCCACCTTCAAATTTGCATAATTGGCGCCATCTTAAAATTCAAATAGTTGGCGCCACCTTCAAATTTGCATAATTGGCGCCACCTTCAAATTTGCATAATTGGCGCCACCTTAAAATTCAAATAATGGGCTCCAAATTCAAATTCGAATAATTGGCGCCACCATCAAATTTGCATAATTGGCGCCATCTTCAAATTCGAATAATTGGCGCCACCTTCAAATTCAAACAATTGGCGCCACCTTCAAATACGAATAATTGGCGCCACCTTCAAATTTGCATAATTGGCGCCACCTTCAAATTCAAATAGTTGGCGCCACCTTCAAATTCGCATAATTGGCGCCACCTTAAAATTCAAACAATTGGCTCCAAATTCAAATTCGAATAATTGGCGCCACCATCAAATTTGCATAATTGGCGCCACCTTCAAATTTGCATAATTGGCGCCATCTTAAAATTCAAATAGTTGGCGCCACCTTCAAATTTGCATAATTGGCGCCACCTTCAAATTTGCATAATTGGCGCCACCTTAAAATTCAAATAATAGGCTCCAAATTCAAATTCGAATAATTGGCGCCACCATCAAATTTGCATAATTGGCGCCATCTTCAAATTCGAATAATTGGCGCCACCTTCAAATTCAAACAATTGGCGCCACCTTCAAATACGAATAATTGGTGCCACCTTCAAATTTGCATAATTGGCGCCACCTTCAAATTCAAATAGTTGGCGCCACCTTCAAATTCGAATAATTGGCGCCACCTTCAAATTCAAATAGTTGGCGCCACCTTCAAATTGAAATCGTTGACGCCACCTTCAAATTCAAATAATTGGCTCCAAATTCAAATTCGAATAATTGGCGCCAAATTCAAATTCGAATAATTGGCGCCACCTTCAACTCCAAAGCAAAGTACAATCCACACGCACAAGTATAGGAAGAAATTACCAATATGATTGCACACTGGGCCCGCAAGATCAGATAGCCAGAACTAAATTGCTTACAAAAGTATAAAAGACAGGTAAAAAACACTCGCACAAAACATTAAACACTAGCGATTATTAAGGTTAACAAGCAATTTGCTTCAGTTGAAAGCGCGCGCCAAGCTGATTGTGATATATGGATGCATCTTTAATCCTTTTATTAATCCGTTGATTCAGAGACTAAACCAGGTAGCCATCAGAATACGGTGTCGCTTCGTACACGTGCAACTGCAATTTCTCAATGGCGCCCAGCAGTCGTTTCTGATGTGCGGCAGACGAGATGCCCATCGCGGCGAGGTCAGTCGAGGTCAGCCGAGGCACCAGCTCCATAGAGTGCACGCCGTACTGATAAAACGCATCGGCGTAACGCTCCAAGCGCAGATTGGTGAGCCACTGGCGCAGGCTGGCGTAACGCCGGCCGGGTATTGACTGAGTGGGCGGCTCGTAGATCGGCCTGCGGTTGGAGGTTGGGGTGGCTGGCTGGAATATTCCTGCAGCCCCCAGTCGCCAACTGAGTACGTTCAGCACCCACCCCACCTCCGTCAGTCTCTCTCTGTCCCTCTTATCTAAGTACACTGAACCCTACACCCACCCCACCTCCGCCAGCCTCTCTCTGTCCCTCTTATCTAAGTACACTGAACCCTACACCCACCCCACCTCCGCCAGCCTCTCTCTGTCCCTCTTATCTAAGTACACTAAACCCTACAACCACCCCACCTCCGCCAGCCTCTCTCTGTCCCTCTTATCTAAGTACACTGAACCCTACACCCACCCCACCTCCGTCAGTCTCTCTCTGTCCCTCTTATCTAAGTACACTGAACCCTACACCCACCCCACCTCCGCCAGCCTCTCTCTGTCCCTCTTATCTAAGTACACTGAACCCTACACCCACCCCACCTCCGCCAGCCTCTCTCTGTCCCTCTTATCTAAGTACACTAAACCCTACAACCACCCCACCTCCGCCCTCTCTGCCCCCTTATCCAAGTACATTCAGCCCCACCCCATATCCCCTATTATTATCCCTCGTTTACAAATACACCGCAATATTGAAAAATTAAAAAACCGGATGATACCACTCACCTGGCCCTCTGACAGGTAAGCAGTTCAGGCTGATGCAGCAACCGATCCAGCGCTCGAACCAGAGCGGGAAATTTCGGCCTCTCAGTTCGATCCCATTTCCAACAGTCCAGCATGAGCAGGTGCACAGATTCCGGGCAGTCCATGGGCGGTGGCAGCCGGTAGCCGTTCTCAACCGCCGCGATCACATCCTGATTAGTCCAATTCCAATACGGCCTCTCGCCGAACGACATCACCTCCCACATGACGATGCCGAAGCTCCAGACGTCGGTCGCCGAGGTGAACTTTCGAAAATGGATGGCCTCTGGAGCTGTCCACCTGATTGGGATCTTGCCGCCCCTAGTTGTGTACGTGCCTCCCAGACCGTCGCCGCCAACGCCGGTGCCACCGCCGACGCCGTTGCCGCCAAGGTTGTCGACAACTTCGCGGGACAAGCCGAAATCGGCGACTTTGCAGACGAGCTGCTGGCTAACCAGGATGTTGCGGGCGGCCAAGTCGCGGTGGATGTAGCCCAGATCGCTGAGGTAGCGCATGCCGCTGCAGACTCCGCGGAGCATCCCAACCAGCTGGTGACAGCTCAGCTGACCGTCGTGCGCCTGCGGCATTAGGGGGTAGAGTTTGGCTTGGAGTTTGGGGTAGGCTTTGGGGTAGAGTGTGGGTGGAGTGTGAAGTTGAGGATGGGGTAGAGTGTAGGGTAGAGTTTTGGGTAGAGTTTAGGGTATTAGTATGGGTTAAAGTTTGGGGTTGAGCTTGGGGTAGAGTATGAGTTGGAGTTATGGGTAGAGTATGGGGTAGAGTTTAGGGTGGAGCATTGTATAGAGTATGGAGTAGAGTCTGTGGGTAGATTTTGGGTAGGGTATGGAGTAGAGTTTGTGGGTAGATTTTGGGTAGGGTATGGAGTAGAGTTTCTGGGTAGGTTTGGGTAGGGTGTGGAGTAGAGTTTGTGGGTAGATTTTGGGTAGGGTATGGAGTAGAGTTTGTGGGTAGATTTTGGGTAGGGTATGGAGTAGAGTTTGTGGGTAGATTTTGGGTAGGGTATGGAGTAGAGTCTGTGGGTAGATTTTGGGTAGGGTATGGAGTAGAGTCTGTGGGTAGATTTTGGGTAGGGTGTGGAGTAGAGTTTGTGGGTAGATTTTGGGTAGGGTATGGAGTAGAGTTTCTGGGTAGGTTTGGGTAGGGTGTGGAGTAGAGTTTGTGGGTAGATTTTGGGTAGGGTATGGAGTAGAGTCTGTGGGTAGATTTTGGGTAGGGTATGTAGTAGAGTTTGTGGGTAGATTTTGGGTAGGGTATGGAGTAGAGTCTGTGGGTAGATTTTGGGTAGGGTATGGAGTAGAGTCTGTGGGTAGATTTTGGGTAGGGTGTGGAGTAGAGTTTGTGGGTAGATTTTGGGTAGGGTATGGAGTAGAGTTTCTGGGTAGGTTTGGGTAGGGTGTGGAGTAGAGTTTGTGGGTAGATTTTGGGTAGGGTATGGAGTAGAGTCTGTGGGTAGATTTTGGGTAGGGTATGGAGTAGAGTTTGTGGGTAGATTTTGGGTAGGGTATGGAGTAGAGTCTGTGGGTAGATTTTGGGTAGGGTATGGAGTAGAGTTTGTAGGTAGATTTTGGGTAGGGTATGGAATAGATTCTGTGGGTAGATTTTGGGTAGGGTAGGGAGTAGAGTTTCTGGGTAGGTTTGGGGTAGAGTTTAGGGTAGAGTTTAGGGTAGAGTTTGGGATGGAGCATTGGGTAGAGTATGGAGTAGAGTTTGTGGGTAAATTTTGGGTAGGGTATGGAGTAGATTCTGTGGGTAGATTTTGGGTAGGGTATGGAGTAGAGTCTGTGGGTAGATTTTGGGTAGGGTATGGAGTAGAGTTTGTAGGTAGATTTTGGGTAGGGTATGGAGTAGATTCTGTGGGTAGATTTTGGGTAGGGTATGGAGTAGAGTTTCTGGGTAGGTTTGGGGTAGAGTTTAGGGTAGAGTTTAGGGTAGAGTTTGGGATGGAGCATTGGGTAGAGTATGGAGTAGAGTTTGTGGGTAAATTTTGGGTAGGGTATGGAGTAGATTCTGTGGGTAGATTTTGGGTAGGGTATGGAGTAGAGTCTGTGGGTAGATTTTGGGTAGGGTATGGAGTAGATTCTGTGGGTAGATTTTGGGTAGGGTATGGAGTAGAGTTTCTGGGTAGGTTTGGGGTAGAGTTTAGGGTAGAGTTTAGGGTAGAGTTTGGGATGGAGCATTGGGTAGAGTATGGAGTAGAGTTTGTGGGTAGAGTTTCTATATTTCTATATTTTCTATATTCTACTGTCTACATTGCCCTCCCTCTTAACTGCGCGCAATATAAGTCTTCCATAGCATAATATTCTTTACAAGCATAAATACCCCCACTCATGCACAGAACGCGCAGCTCCAATAATATAGCTATCTTCTTCTAACTATAACTATACAGAAGATTCAGTAAGGACACTGGATCGCCGTTCCATCATTGCTCAGTGAAGAGCCTGGCCTGTCAAAAGGAAATTGATGAGAAAGCCGGTCAGACGGCCAAAATGAGGCCAGCGAAGGCAGACAAGAGAATTAAGGCATAATTGACTATTAAAAAATTAACGAATAGCCACGCTAAGACCAGGAAGGAATCTCTCGCTCGTTATTCCTCAAGTCGGTCTGGGTATGGCAAGGAGTTCTAGGCCTAGAATTTGGATTTTCAATTCTTAACCATCCTGGAAATGGATCGCTTTCACAAGCTCGAGATTTCACAAGCTCGAGATTTCACAAGCTCGAAATTTCACAAGCTCGAGATTTCACAAGCTCGAGATTTCACAAGCTCAAAACTTCACAAGCTCGAAATTTCACAAGCTCGAGATTTCACAAGCTTGAGATTTCACAAGCTTGAGATTTCACAAGCTTGAGATTTCACAAGCTTGAGATTTCACAAGCTCGAGAGTTCACAAGCTCAAAACTTCACACGCTCGAGATTTCACAAGCTCGAAATTTCACAAGCTCGAAACTTCACAAGCTCGAGATTTCACAAGCTCGAGATTTCACAAGCTCGAGATTTCACAAGCTCGAGATTTCACAAGCTCGAGAGCTCACAAGCTGGAGATTTCACAAGCTCGAGATTTCACAAGCTCGAGATTTCACAAGCTCGAGAGCTCACAAGCTTGAGATTTCACAAGCTCGAGATTTCACAAGCTCGAGATTTCACAAGCTCGAGATTTCACAAGCTTGAGATTTCACAAGCTGGAGATTTCACAAGCTCGAGATTTCACAAGCTCGAGATTTCACAAGCTCGAGATTTCACAAGCTCGAGATTTCACAAGCTCGAGAGCTCACAAGCTTGAGATTTCACAAGCTCGAGATTTCACAAGCTCGAGATTTCACAAGCTCCAAGCTTCACTTAACCTCAACTTGTACAAAACCGAGGATTTTCGCAATTTCTAAGAGTGAACACTTTCCAGATACGATTTGCTTTTAGAATTCCTTGAATAATACGACTCGACGCTCTAGATAGGGAATTGAAGGATTTTCCCTGGAGGCCAGACGATCTTAATGATTGATGCGAGAGGAAGAGAGAGAGGGGGGAGACAGCAACAGACCGCCAGAGACACGCGCGGTGCTTGTTGATCATTTCTATCGACGATACACATGCTTCAGTCTCTCTGCGCTTCCACATCTCAGCTCTATACAATAGCTTGTTAAAACTCGAGGCGAGACACATCGGGGATCAGAGTGATGGAGGCTATGGAGATGAGTGAGCATTACGCAACCAAACCCAGCCAGAACAGCCCCAGAGTATTGCGTACAATTTAATACTAGTAAAGGCAAATGTTGAAATCAAATCGATTGAGATACTGGGGGGGGGGGGGGAGATAGAGAGTGTTCATGAAAGCGGTGGGACTCTTAGTCCTACTTTGCGCCAATGCTGACTCTCATTCTAGCGCCCCATCTGGCTCTCATTCTAGCGCCATAACTGACTCTCATTCTAGCGCCCCATCTGACTCTCATTCTAGCGCCCCATCTGGCTCTCATTCTAGCGCCATAACTGACTCTCATTCTAGCGCCCCATCTGACTCTCATTCTAGCGCCCCATCTGACTCTCATTCTAGCGCCCCATCTGACTCTCATTCTAGCGCCCCATCTGACTCTCATTCTAGCACCATAACTGACTCTCATTCTAGCGCCATAACTGACTCTCATTCGAGCACCATAACTGACTCTCATTCTAGCGCCCCATCTGACTCTCATTCTAGCACCATAACTGACTCTCATTCTAGCACCATAACTGACTCTCATTCTAGCGCCATAACTGATTCTCATTCTAGCGCCATAACTGACTCTCATTCTAGCACCATAACTGATTCTCATTCTAGCACCATAACTGACTCTCATTCTAGCACCATAACTGACTCTCATTCTAGCACCATAACTGACTCTCATTCTAGCACCACAACTGACTCTCATTCTAGCACCATAACTGATTCTCATTCTAGCGCCATAACTGACTCTCTTATTTGAGCACCGTGACCTTATAAATACACAATTCTCACCCTCAGGAACACGTCCAACGATCCGTTGGCCATATACTCGGTCACAATCATGTTGGGGTGACTGCGAGTGACAACGCCCTCCAGGTAGATCACGTTTGGATCGTCGAACTGACCCATTATCGACGCCTCGGTGAGAAAGTCCAGCTTGTTTTTATCCGAGGCGCCGGGTTTCAGAGTTTTCACGGCAACAGGCTGGGGCTCGCGCCCTGGCGCGGTCAGAAGGCCTTTGCAGACGTCGCCGAATTCACCGCCGCCCAAGACGGACTCGATGGCGATCCAGGAGGCGTCGATCTCTTTAGCGAACTCCTGCAGCGCTAGGCTGGGGTCTTCGTAGGTGTGAGGATCCACGTAGGACTTCAGGTGCTGCGGCAAATGCAGGCCCAGGGGTACTGTAGGGCGGCGGGGTGGGTGTAAGATGGGTAGATAGATGGGTAGATAGATGGGTAGATAGATGGGTAGATAGATAGATGGGTAGATAGATAGATAGATAGATAGATAGATGGGTAGATAGATAGATGGGTAGATAGATAGATGGGTAGATGGATGGGTAGATAGATGGGTAGATAGATAGATGGGTAGATAGATAGATGGGTAGATAGATAGATGGGTAGATAGATAGATGGGTAGATAGATAGATGGGTAGATAGATAGATGGGTAGATAGATGGGTAGATAGATGGGTAGATAGATGGGTAGATAGATAGATGGGTAGATAGATAGATGGGTAGATGGATGGGTAGATGGATGGGTAGATAGATGGGTAGATAGATAGATAAGTAGATAGATGGGTAGATAGATGGGTAGATAGATAGATAAGTAGATGAATGGGTAGATAGATGGGTAAATAGATGGGTAGATAGATGGGTAGATAGATAGATGGGTAGATAGATAGATGGGTAGATAGATGGATGGGTAGATAGATAGATGGGTAGATGGATGGGTAGATAGATGGTAGATTGGTCGCAAGATTGATTAGTGATTGGTAGCTGAATTGGCAGTTGAATTGGTTGATAAATAGATAGATAACTAGTCGTTAAGATGCACAATTGCATTACAAAAGTTTTGGTAAGAAAAATAATATGGCACGAATTATAAATCGGATATCGACCGAGAACTACATACGAGCTAAATAGGGCTTTTCCAGCAGCAACAGGCAACACTACATCGTAATCGTAACACTGATATTTTGCATTTAATTTTGCTTTTGCACCGTAATAAATATCAAAGTGAATTTATTATTTATTGTATTTGTTTACAATTTATAACGATACTTGAAAAATCGTCCTAACTACAATTCTACACCCACCTCACTCCAATTTACACCCACCTCACTCCAATCTACATCCA
Organism: Macrostomum lignano; assembly: GCA_002269645.1. Taxonomy (NCBI): domain Eukaryota; kingdom Metazoa; phylum Platyhelminthes; family Macrostomidae; genus Macrostomum; species Macrostomum lignano. Next base: position 381,605 of record NIVC01000082.1, on the reverse strand, counting down.
CCTCACTCCAAGTTACACCCATCCCACTCCAATCTACATCCACCTCACTCCAATTTACACCCACCCCACTCCAATATGCACCACCTCACTCCAAACTACACCCACCTCACTCCAAGTTACACCCACCCCACTCCAATCTACATCCACCTCACTCCAATTTACACCCACCTCACTCCAATCTGCACCCACCTCACTTAAATCTACACCCAACCCTACTCCAATCTACACCCACCTCACTCCAATCTACACTTACCTAACCACAATCAATAATAAACTTTTTACTACAAGAAAATTCAAAAAATGTATGGTAATACACGAACAAACAACAAATAACTTGATGATGCTTAAGCATTATTACATATGCAAACAACGACCAAACAGTACCGGCATGAAATTGCTACATATAAATTGGACAGTAACCAATGCCGCTTATAAATTGATACATTGACTTACTAGAACCCCTAGCAGCATAAGCCAGAGAGCAGGCGCCTGCAGAAGCGAACAGACAGCGATAGACACTAAGTGCATTTTATATATTAACTACGCAACATATCGGCAAGCTTAACCATCGTCTATATACAGGACTAAGCTAAAAGCTAATTGCACACAATTGTTACTCACTGTTGCTATAGGGCAGCATGTTGCAGTCCAGCGCCGAGGATGCGGCGCCGCCTGAGTTGGCGCCACCTTGCGATGCTTTATCGCCTGTCATCAGCTTTCTGCGAAACGGGAAAAGCAATTTAGTGAGGGGCTTAATTTAGTAGAGAAGTTGGAGTAGATGACAGGCATGGGAAAGGGGTAGAAAGAAGAGATATGAGAGAGTAGAGAGGAGAGGGGTACAGATAGAGGGAGAGAGGAGATGGGTAGAAATGAGAGGAAGAGAGAGGAGAGGGGTAGAAATGAGAGGAAGAGAGAGAAGAGAGTGAGAGATGAGAGGGAGAGAGAGGAGAGGGGTAGAGATGAGAGGAAGAGAGAGAAGAGAGTGAGAGATGAGAGGGAGAGAGAGGAGAGGGGTAGAGAAGAGAGGGGTAGAGAAGAGAGTGAGAGATGAGAGGGAGAGAGAGGAGAGGGGTAGAGAAGAGAGGGGTAGAGAAGAGAGTGAGAGATGAGAGGGAGAGAGAGGAGAGGGGTAGAGAAGAGAGGGGTAGAGAAGAGAGTGAGAGATGAGAGGGAGAGAGAGGAGAGGGGTAGAGAAGAGAGGGGTAGAGAAGAGAGTGAGAGAGGAGAGGGAGAGAGAGGAGAGGGGTAGAGAAGAGAGGGGTAGAGAAGAGAGTGAGAGATGAGAGGGAGAGAGAGGAGAGGGGTAGAGAAGAGAGGGTAGAGAAGAGAGTGAGAGAGGAGAGGGAGAGAGAGGAGAGGGGTAGAGAAGAGAGGGGTAGAGAAGAGAGTGAGAGAGGAGATGGAGAGAAAGGAGAAGGGTAGAGAGGAGAGGGGTAGAGATGAGAGGGGTAGAGAAGAGAGTGAGAGAGGAGAGGGAGAGAGAGGAGAGGGGTAGAGAAGAGAGGGGTAGAGAAGAGAGTGAGAGATGAGAGGGAGAGAGAGGAGAGGTGTAGAGAAGAGAGGGAGAGAGATGAGAGGGGTAGAAATAGAGGAAGAGAGATGAGAGGGAGAGACGAGAGAGGTAGAGAAGAGAGTGAGAGATGAGAGGGAGAGAGAAGAGAGGAGAGGGGTAGAAAAGAGAGGGGTAGATGTGAGAGGCAGAGATATGATAGGGATAGAGCAGATCGAGTCAGAGATAGTATAGGAGTCGGAGAGGAAGATTAGAGAAGAAACCGATAGAGAACACAAGAGGACGCTAAGACAGACTGGCAGACAGATAGAAGAAGTCTATCAAAGAATTATTTCACCAGATCAAACTCAATCGAAATCTCCGCTGTCTTTATTTGGCAGAAGAGAAGTTAATTAAAAATCAGGGGCCCAGGAGGGTACGATGCAGAGGGTAGAGAGCGGGTGTATGTATAAGGTCCGGTTGCATCATCAATGGTCAGCGGTAGCCAGCATAGGGCTTGGGCAAGTCTTGCTTTGACCTCGCGATAAATTGTTAACCAAATGCCTGCGCTCGTTCGTTCGTTGCCGCATTTCGGCACAAAATCTAATCTATTTTTCTATTTCGTCCAATTCTCGGACACAGAGAGAGAGAGAGAGAATGTGTGTGCGCTTCGATGAGCACTGATAGATTGATAGATAGGATTGGAATTAGTTCAAAGTGATAACAGTAATGATTTTGTCCCTATTGATAAGGAATAGGTTTGAATCTTTTTGGTGTGACAGCTGTTAGTTTAGGTAGCTTATTGGTTGGGTAGTTAGTGGGTTAGGCAGATTAGTAGTCAGTTGGGTAGGCAGATTGGTAGACAGTTGGGTAGGTAGATTGGTAGACAGTTGGGTAGGTAGATTGGTAGATGGGTAGGGGCAGATTGTTAGATAATTGGGTAGGGGCAGATTGGTAGACAGTTGGGTAGGCAGATTGGTAGACAATTGGGTAGGGGTAGATTGGTAGACAGTTGGGTAGGCAGATTGGTAGACAGTTGGGTAGGTAGATTGGTAGACAGTTGGGTAGGGGCAGATTGGTAGACAGTTGGGCAGGCAGATTGGTAGACAGTTGGGTAGGCACATTGGTAGACAGTTGGGTAGGAAAATTGGTAGACAGTTGGGTAGGCACATTGGTAGACAGTGGGGTAGGCAAATTGGTAGACAGTTGGGTAGGCAGATTGGTAGACGGTAGACAGCTCACCTTCCAAACGGCAGCAAATGACCCCGCCGGCTCATGAGTATGATCATAGTCAGGACAATGACTAGGCACAATAGCACCGCCACCACAGCGCCAATTATGATATTAACGTTGGCGCCATTTCCGGCGCCATTTCCAGCGCCGCTATCCGTGGCGCCAGTTCCGCCAAGATTTTCGGCTGTGAGAAAATAAAAATTGCACAAATTTATATAAAGTTATTTTTCCAGGAAACAAACGAAAGAGAATTTAATTAGCGAGCTCGAAAGGGGCACAAAATTTGGACAAACAGACACACATAGATGCGGGATAGCCATACAATATTGATGGGCATGTAAGCATATGGCGGCATGTCATTAGTTCTAAACATAATAAAACTGCATCACAGATTTAATTAATCTGGCTCCGCCAGTGGCGGGGCCACAAGCCCCGGTTCTGAGTCTCGGGGTTTAAAAAACTGATGAAATTAATTTGACACACGTGGCTTTGTCCTTCTGCTTGCCATTCTGCTTCTACTTGATGCTTTGCTTTTGCAGACTTTTTTGGTCAAGCAGTTTTTTGTATCAGCTGGTGAGGAGTTGAAAAAAGTTAGAAATGGAGAATATGAGGAGAGGGAGGGAGACAAAGAGAAAGAGAAAGAAAGGGGAGAAGGAGAGGGGAGAAGGAGAGGGGAGAAGGAGAGGGGAGAAGGAGGGTATGGAAGGAGAGGGGAGAAGGAGGGTATGGAAGGAGAGGGGAGAAGGAGGGTATGGAAGTAGAGGAGAGAAGGAGGGTATGGAAGGAGAGGGGAGAAGGAGGGTATGGAAGTAGAGGAGAGAAGGAGGGTATGGAAGGAGAGGGGAGAAGGAGGGTATGGAAGGAGAGGAGAGAAGGAGGGTATGGAAGGAGAGGGGAGAAGGAGGGTATGGAAGGAGAGGGGAGAAGGAGGGTATGGAAGGAGAGGGGAGAAGGAGGGTATGGAAGGAGAGGGGAGAAGGAGGGTATGGAAGGAGAGGGGAGAAGGAGGGTATGGAAGGAGAGGGGAGAAGGAGGGTATGGAAGGAGAGGGGAGAAGGAGGGTATGGAAGGAGAGGGGAGAAGGAGGGTATGGAAGGAGAGGGGAGGAGGGTATGGAAGGAGAGGGGAGAAGGAGGGTATGGAAGGAGAGGGGAGAAGGAGGGTATGGAAGGAGAGGGGAGAAGGAGGGTATGGAAGGAGAGGGGAGGAGGGTATGGAAGGAGAGGGGAGAAGGAGGGTATGGAAGGAGAGGGGAGAAGGAGGGTATGGAAGGAGAGGGGAGAAGGAGGGTATGGAGCGAGAGAAGCAAAATTCCACAATCCAGTTACACAAGCCGCTAATTTCGCATATCTAAACAAACCCACAAGTTACGGTAACCCAGTTATACTCGTAAACCAGTCTGCAAGCTTTGAAAGCAATTCATCAATCGGCAATTCGCTAAACCTCACACACTGGACCAAACCTTGTCTGTCTGCCTGCCGCGTTCTGTCGTTACTTTTTAATTATTTCTCATAAAAAACACTGAAAACGCAAAATTCTATAGCAATAATCCAATATAATCGCAATGTTCAACGGCCTCGGCTTTCAGTGATGACGAATTTATGACTTACGCTCGTAGAAGTGAAACTTCGTGTGCTAGGGGAGTTGGTGTTATAAACCACAAAAAAATGGCAAAAGCTGACAGAAAATCAGCAAATCCAAAATCATTATTCTAGCGTTCTCGATTTTTTATTAAGACTCTGGTAATTAAATATGACTCATAGTCATAGGCGACAATGGCTTAAAATAAAGATTTTAACAATTTTCTTTGTTTAACAATTTAGAAAATAATTTCTAAAAAAATTGAAACATATTTAGTTAATTAGGTTTTGACTCACGTCTCGAAGGTATGAGAGTGTTGATTGACACTGCATCACTGAATTCACCCCATCCGTAGGAGTTCCGAGCTCGAATCTGGAAATTAGCGAGAGATGAAACAGATCTGTCATGTAACAGAAATATCATCAATTTTATTTCACCTCGAAGACCTTGACTCTCCCCAGTCTCTACCCAGTCTCTACCCACTCTCCCTAGTCTCTACCCACTCTCTCTCGTCTCTACCCTCTCTCCCTAGTCTCTACCCACTCTCCCTAGTCTCTACCCACTCTCCCTAGTCTCTACCCACTCTCCCTAGTCTCTACCCACTCTCCCTAGTCTCTACCCACTCTCCCTAGTCTCTACCCACTCTCCCTAGTCTCTACCCACTTTCCCTAGTCTCTACCCTCTCTCCCTAGTCTCTACCCACTCTCCCTAGTCTCTACCCACTCTCCCTAGTCTCTACCCTCTCTCCCCAGTCTCTACCCACTCTCCCCAGCCTCTACCCACTCTCTCCAGTCTCTACCTCTCTCCCTAGTCTCTACCCTCTCTCCCTAGTCTCTACCCACTCTCCCTAGTCTCTACCCACTCTCCCTAGTCTCCTCCCACTCTCCCTAGTCTCTACCCACTCTCTCTAGTCTCTACCCTCTCTCCCTAGTCTCTACCCTCTCTCCCTAGTCTCTACCCACTCTCCCCAGTCTCTACCCACTCTCCCTAGTCTCTACCCACTCTCCCCCATCCACTACCCTCTCTCCCCCATTCTCTACCCTCTCTCTTCCATTCTCTAACCTCTTTCCCCCATTCTCTACTCTCTCTTCTCACCCAAACTTAAAAAATAAAAAAGCTTCACAAGGTCAAAAAATGATTTAAAAATTATTTTTTTAAAACCCAACACTCATAATGTTCTCTAAAAAGTTCAAACAGAACTAGCAGAAAAGATAGATGCTTATCTTATTCATATGACGATGGATTGGACACTCTTATTCCAAATTTGTGAAATAAAAATTAAAAATTTTGTTTCAGCACACACACGGACAGACAGACAGGCACACAGGAAAAAGCGATTAAGTGGGCACTAGGAGGTGATGTAATGAAAGGGCGGCTTGCACTGCGGGTGGTCACCCACTCCCTGCTCACATCTTTCTGTTTAGCTGGTCCAATTAAAAAATACGAAACGTAAGGCGGGCACAAAAGGCTGTTTTATAGACTCGCACCAATTAGACTTTATTGTTTAATTAAATCTTTCGAACAGCAGGTAGCGCTCGCACAGCGGGCGGTAAGAACCTGATCGCTGTAATTTTCGCGCGCTCAAACCAATTATTATGACGCGGTAAGGTTTAATTGGTTGAGAAATAACTAACTATAATATCTAATCACTTATCTATAAAGTTGGAGGGCAATTTTCTAGGAAAGCTGAAAGGCGATTTTCTAGGAAAGCTGAAAGGCGATTTTCTAGGAAAGCTGAAAGGCGATTTTCTAGGAAAGTTGAAAGGCGATTTTCTAGGAAAGCTGAAAGGCGATTTTCTAGGAAAGTTGAAAGGCGATTTTCTAGGAAAGCTGAAAGGCGTTTTTCTAGGAAAGCTGAAAGGCGATTTTCTAGGAAAGTTGAAAGGCGATTTTCTAGGAAAGCTGAAAGGCGATTTTCTAGGAAAGCTGAAAGGCGATTTTCTAGGAAAGTTGAAAGGCTATTTTCTAGGAAAGCTAAAAAACGATTTTTATTTCAAAAGCAATTTCTCGGAACTTTAAAGGGAGATTTTCTAGGAAAACTAGTAAGGGGGATTTTCCATGAAATCTAGACGACGATTTTATAGGAAAGTCTTTTATAGGAAAGAAGCGCATTTTGTAGAAAATTTTAAACGCAACTTCTTGGAAAGTTAAAAAGAGAATTTCTAGGAAACTTCAGTGGCAAATTTTCGGAAAAGTAGAGGACTATTTTCTAAGAAAAATAAATTTTCTAAGAAATCTACAAGGCGATTTTATAGGAAAGTTAAAAGGCGATTTTTTATAAAATTTCAGAAGCAACTTCTCGGAAAGTTAAAGGTACATTTTCTAGGAAATATTGACGGCGATTTTCTTGGAGTGCTAAAGGACGATTCTCTATTCTACTCGTAGTAAAGATGTAAAAAATCGATGTTCATCAGAGAAGATTTTTAGACTGAAAACTCACCTGAAGCATATACGTGACGCCCTGGGTCAGGCCAGTGAGCAGGTACTCATCAGCTGCGGTGTAGTACGAGGTGCTCTTTGTGGGGTCAAGTTGCTCGCCGAATTTGAGCTCGTATTCGGTAGCGCCGCCGCCGCCCAGCGTGTCACTGCTCGACCAGCTGACTCGAACTGATGCTGAGCTTTCAATCTTCACCGTGATTGAGCTCGGCTTGCTGGGAGCTGCAAATGTGAGTTGTTGCGCAATCATTCTTAATCGACTCCTCTCAACTCGTTTGATCTCCTAACTTTCCTAACCTCTCTCACCCGGTCTCTACCCTCTCTCTCCCCCAGTCTCTACCCTCTCTCACCCGGTCTCTACCCTCTCTCTCCCCCAGTCTCTACCCTCTCTCACCCGGTCTCTACCCTCTCTCACCCAGTTTCTACCCTCTCTCTCCCGGTCTCTACCCTCTCTCACCCAGTTTCTACCCTCTCTCACCCGGTCTCTACCCTCTCTCACCCGGTCTCTACCCACTCTCTCACCCAGTTTCTACCCTCTCTCACCCGGTCTCTACCCTCTCTCACCCGGTCTCTACCCTCTCTCTCCCCCAGTCTCTACCCTCTCTCACCCGGTCTCTACCCACTCTCTCACCCGGTCTCTACCCACTCTCTCCCCCAGTCTCTACCCTCTCTCTCCCCCAGTCTCTACCCTCTCTCTCCCCCAGTCTCTACCCTCTCTCACCCGGTCTCTACCCTCTCTCCCCCAGTCTTTACCCTTTCTCCCCCAGTCTCTACCCTCCAGTCCCAACTCACTAGCCGCCCCAGTTCGCAAGCTGACCGACTTCCAAGCCAGCTTAGTCGCCATAGCAACCTCAGAGACGCCGTTCAGAGCAAATATTCGAAAGGTGTAAGCCGTCTCTGGCTGCAGGCCGCGAACCGTGACCTGCCGGTCCGTGAGCGAGCTGGCTGGCTCGTACACCAGCCTGGCGCCGCCGCAGTCGACGCATTCGACGACATACCGGGTGTCGTTCCGACCGCCCGTGTACTCAGGCGGTGACCAGCTGAGCACAACTCTGTTAGGGTTATTCTCCAACACCAGGGCGTCTTTTGGAGCGGTTGGCGGCTCTGCAGAAGAAATTTGGTAATTTGTTTTTTTCTGTCTAGTTTAGGCGAGAACTTGGAGCTTATGTTAGCTATATGAGTCATTGTCAAATTTACAGTACACAGAATGAGTCGTATCAAATGTACAGTACACAGAATGAGTCATATCAAATGTACAGTACACAGAATGAGTCATCAAATGTACAGTACACTGAATGAGTCATATCAAATGTACAGTAAACAGAATGATTCATATCAAATGTACAGTACACAGAATGAGTCATATCAAATGTACAGTACACAGAATGAGTCATATCAAATTTACAGCACACATAATGAGTCATATCAAATGTACAGTACACAGAATGAGTTATAGCCTAATGTACATTGCACAGAATAAGTCATTGCCAAATAAAAATTACACAGAATGAGTCATAGTCTAATGTACACTGCACTGAATGATTCATAGTCAAATGTAATACCGATAATAAGAAACTATTACATATAGCTATTATCAAGTTATTGGGTGTTCAAATTCTAAAGATTTATTTTTAAAATCACATTTTATAACAGCTGGTTTTGCATCACTTAAAAAGCAGTGTCAACAATACTTTTAATTGATTCGTTTTATGTTGTAGCCTTTTAGCCTCGGGCGGTACGTTGCATTAAAACTGGAGAGCGGCTCAATCCCACTTCAACCGATATTTGCTATTTGCCAATAGCAGCCATTAGAGGATGCCTGCTCATTAGGGTGGATAATGGTTGGGGCTCAATGGGGCGACGAGTGTTGGAGTGTGCTCTCAAGTTGTCTGCGGTTTTATGGTGTTGAGTTTGAGAAGATTCAATGGTCTAAAGAGGGGGGCTTCCAGCTAGAGAAAATGGTAACCGACGAAAGAGACAGACAACACAAACGGACAGAAAGACACTAAGACAGACAGACAGACAGACAGACACAGACAGACAGACAGACAGACAGACAGACAGACAGACAGACAGACACACAGACAGACAGACAGACAGACAGACAGACAGACAGACAGACAGACAGACACACAGACAGACAGACAGACAGACAGACAGACAGACAGACAGACAGACAGACAGACAGACAGACAGACAGACAGACAGACAAACACACGGACAGACACACAGACAGACAGACAGACAGACAGACAGACAGACACCGGCAAGCAACAGCTCTGCTTATTAAAGCTCTAATCAAGGTCCAAAAAAGCAGAATCGCCCCAGTTAAAAAGCAACAATAGCCGAGCGACACAAGCGCCAGTCAGCCAATCGATAACAATGCTTCACGAGAGAGCGAACGAAACCGTCTAAGGTTTCTCACAGCTGGTTTTTGAGCGAGCAAAGTGGGGGGGGGCAGGTCGCAGATCGGGCACAAAGGCGGGGGGCATTGTTAATGAGAATCTCTCATAGCTAAGCTGAGTCAAACGGGTCGGGCGGTGGCGCCACTGTGTCTACCTGGTATTCCCAACCAGTTTGCTCCCCATCTCGCCTCGCTTCTCCAACCATGCCCCGCGCATTCATGGCATTCAAACATTGTTCTCCACTCAAAAAGCTCACCCTCCTCCAAAAAAGCCCCAAAAAACATTGCTTCAAGTCCGCCTTATTCTGTGTTGTCTGCTTTTTCGCCTCTCATTCCCGGGCTTTCATAATAATCTCCCAGCATCAGGAACTCTCGATGGTAGGCTTGGCCTCTTCCATCTTTTTTCTATCCTTCATCTCAGATTGGAGCTGCGATTAACGCTGGGACCCGAAGGCAGCGTGCCCCTCCAGCAGGCCATCGCTCCCCAAGCCTAAGGGATCCATGATGATAATATAATAATGATCATAGCGCTGATGCAGCGCTTTGAGCAATAAACATATTTGCATGTATATACAGATATATAACAATAAACTAGCTATCACATGGATAACCCGGAGTCCGGAGTAATATGCATGTAAGATGGCTTGGCTCCGCGTGACTGCTATTCTCATAGTGTGTACTTTTAAACTAACCATTTATGTGCATGCGTTTCTATAGAGTTTTCCTTGTTGGCAGGGCTTTTATTTGTTAAACATCTAAAAACTACAAACCCTGCATCTTCTGATCCTAGGAACCCTACAATCCCATACCCTACAAACCCTACAATCCCATACCCTACAAACCCTACAAACCCATACCCTACAAACCCATACCCTACAAACCCATACCCTACAAACCCATACCCTACAAACCCATACCCTACAAACCCATACCCTACAAACACATACCCTACAAACCCATACCCTACAAACCCATACCCTACAAACCCATACGCTACATTCCCGTACCATTTTCTTCACTTCACCACAGCTCTTTAGAACCCTGGAACAGTTACTATCCTGCTCAAGCCATAGTCTCATAACGCAACTCAGCTTCCCTTAATGATCGTCCCTAACCCCAGCAGCCCTTCCCCATAAGTTTCTCCTCACCTCGCCAGACCCGTCAAAAAGTGAGTCAGTCAACCGTCAAATGCAGTTATTATTTGTTAATCAGCTCCGCTAGGGCTGAGGCCCCGGCTCAATGCCAAGGTGGGTAGTTGAGTGTGATGAAGACAGATCTAACTCATTCTCTACCATCTATCCCCCTCCTCTCTCCAGCTGTCAGAAATGATGGCTGGTAGCAACTAGATAGGGTAGCGACCCCACAGGAAGATAAGAGGTGTGAAATGCTTCCCTACCGCAAGTGCCAAGTTGTAAATTATAGAAAAACCTCCCAGCACCGATCTAGGAGCCTCCCCCCACAGTCAAATAAAATCAATTGTTGTAGATTTTCTCAACAGTCGACACCGCTCGCCGTGGGAAAACTTGTAAAAGTACACATTAGCCTGTTAAGTTTAACAGAGCCAGGCTCGATTCCCTTGCTGGCGCCCTTTGGTGCTGGCGCCCCTTGGTGCTGGCGCCCCTTGGTGCTGGCGCCCCTTGGTGCTGGCGCCCCTTGGTGCTGGCGCCCCTTGGTGCTGGCGCCCCTTGGTGCTGGCGCCCCTTGGTGCTGGCGCCCCTTGGTGCTGGCGCCCCTTGGTGCTGGCGCCCCTTGGTGCTGGCGCCCCTTGGTGCTGGCGCCCCTTGGTGCTGGCGCCCCTTGGTGCTGGCGCCCCTTGGTGCTGGCGCCCCTTGGTGCTGGCGCCCCTTGGTGCTGGCGCCCCTTGGTGCTGGCGCCCCTTGGTGCTGGCGCCCCTTGGTGCTGGCGCCCCTTGGTGCTGGCGCCCCTTGGTGCTGGCGCCCCTTGGTGCTGGCGCCCCTTGGTGCTGGCGCCCCTTGGTGCTGGCGCCCCTTGGTGCTGGCGCCCCTTGGTGCTGGCGCCCCTTGGTGCTGGCGCCCCTTGGTGCTGGCGCCCCTTGGTGCTGGCGCCCCTTGGTGCTGGCGCCCCTTGGTGCTGGCGCCCCTTGGTGCTGGCGCCCCTTGGTGCTGGCGCCCCTTGGTGCTGGCGCCCCTTGGTGCTGGCGCCCCTTGGTGCTGGCGCCCCTTGGTGCTGGCGCCCCTTGGTGCTGGCGCCCCTTGGTGCTGGCGCCCCTTGGTGCTGGCGCCCCTTGGTGCTGGCGCCCCTTGGTGCTGGCGCCCCTTGGTGCTGGCGCCCCTTGGTGCTGGCGCCCCTTGGTGCTGGCGCCCCTTGGTGCTGGCGCCCCTTGGTGCTGGCGCCCCTTGGTGCTGGCGCCCCTTGGTGCTGGCGCCCCTTGGTGCTGGCGCCCCTTGGTGCTGGCGCCCCTTGGTGCTGGCGCCCCTTGGTGCTGGCGCCCCTTGGTGCTGGCGCCCCTTGGTGCTGGCGCCCCTTGGTGCTGGCGCCCCTTGGTGCTGGCGCCCCTTGGTGCTGGCGCCCCTTGGTGCTGGCGCCCCTTGGTGCTGGCGCCCCTTGGTGCTGGCGCCCCTTGGTGCTGGCGCCCCTTGGTGCTGGCGCCCCTTGGTGCTGGCGCCCCTTGGTGCTGGCGCCCCTTGGTGCTGGCGCCCCTTGGTGCTGGCGCCCCTTGGTGCTGGCGCCCCTTGGTGCTGGCGCCCCTTGGTGCTGGCGCCCCTTGGTGCTGGCGCCCCTTGGTGCTGGCGCCCCTTGGTGCTGGCGCCCCTTGGTGCTGGCGCCCCTTGGTGCTGGCGCCCCTTGGTGCTGGCGCCCCTTGGTGCTGGCGCCCCTTGGTGCTGGCGCCCCTTGGTGCTGGCGCCCCTTGGTGCTGGCGCCCCTTGGTGCTGGCGCCCCTTGGTGCTGGCGCCCCTTGGTGCTGGCGCCCCTTGGTGCTGGCGCCCCTTGGTGCTGGCGCCCCTTGGTGCTGGCGCCCCTTGGTGCTGGCGCCCAGGCTATCCCAGTTCCCGCAAGTACAATTTTTAGCCGAAAAAACAGGACATCCGATGAACTTCAGCTCCAGTGTATGGCATTGTCCCAGAATTAGCAGATAACCCCCCCCCACCCCTAGCCGCACCGGAACCCGAGCCGCATGCCAAACGGATTCAACATTTTCTTTAGTCGCATGATTTTTTTCTCGCGACCAAAAATTTGATTTATTACTTCGTGTCAGCAGTGTCAGCGGGGGGGGGCTGGCAGGGACACTCTGACATTCGCTGCTACATGTAGCAGCGGCGCAGTGCATTTGTTTAACCTGAAAACTTCCTACTACCCCCCTTCGGCTATCGTAAACTCAACCAAAATCCCCATGGGAACTTTTATCTAACAGAAATCCCCAGAAGAAAGAAGGAAATTCTGCGCGTGTGCCTTGGCCTTTATGCCACCGAAAAATGCAGTTACTTAGCTAACTGAAAAAGATCCCCGATTCCCCGAGGAACAATTTCCAACAGTTCGACTCCTCCTTTTGCGGGGGATCTTTTTTCTATTAACAATTCTCCCATTTCGATTTTGGTTCAAAAAAGGCTAGATTAACGAAAAAATTAAAATCTGAAAATTAAACTTCATCGGGCGGTATTGGTCTGGCGGATCGTGGGGGGATTGCTAGAATTTTTTTTAATAATTTCGCGTTTTTTGGCCGGCTTCCTTGTTGTGACAGGGCCATGGAGCTGCTGTGGCTCTGATCTTTATCGCCCTGACAGATCTGTGCGATCAGACAGCGTCTGCTAGGAGCAGAATAAACAGCAACAGCGCATTGCTGCTTCTGCCGCTGCGTCTCATTCTTTTCCTGTCGGTTCTCTTACTCCTCTCTCTCCCCTCTTCTCTCCTCTCTCATCTACTCTCTCTCCTCTCTCCCCTACTCTCTCTACTCTCTCCCCTATTATCTCCTCTCTCCCCTACTCTCTCTCTCCTCTCTCCCCTACTCTCTCTACTCTCTCCCCTGTTCTCTCCTCTCTCCCCTACTCTCTCTACTCTCTTCCCTGTTCTCTCTTCTCGCCCCTACTCTCTCTCCTGTCTCTCCCCTGTTCCCAACTCTCTCCCCTACTCTCTCTCCTCTCTTCTTTATTCTCTCTACTCTCTCCCCTACTCTCTACTCTCTCCCCTAATCTCTCCTCTGTCCTCTACTCTGTCCTCTCTCTCCTACTCTCTACTCTCTCCCCTACTCTCTCCCTCTCTCCCCTACTGTCTAATCTCTCTCCTCTCTTCTCTCTTTCTTACTCTCTCTTCTCTCTATTCTCTAATCTACCTCCTATACTCTCTCCCACAATTTCTACACAAGTTCATTATTATTAATATTAATATTACTCGAATGCATTCCAAAAACATATCCTCATACACTCAACAGAAATTCCCCCGCACACACAAATACTCTAAACTGACACCTGCTCGCAAACCCATCGACAGAAGAGAAATACAGAAGCAGAGTATGCCAATTGAAAGACTTTGCATATAACGGGTAATCCTTCAACCCCCTTACTGGCTATCACTCATTTTCGCACTCTGCCTTGACACTTTTAAATCTATAAATATAAAACTGCATGACTGCGGGAGGGATCAATATTCGATCCAATCTGTCAGTTATTAACCGCACCGCGACCAAGTGTTGAACTCCTGTCTTTACTCTTTCTTTACCAAGTAAGGATTATATATATACGAACCTATATATTTTAACGCTTTGGCATTATCTTTTAGTATTTATGAAATTAAACGCTAATGACCTGCTGCTATTTACTAACTGCAGACAGATGGACAGCCAGCCAGCCAGCCAGACAGACAGACAGACAGCCAGCCAGACAGACAGACAGACAGACAGACAGACGGACAGACAGACAGACAGACGGACAGACAGACAGACAGACAGACAGTCAGACAGACAGACAGACAGACAGACAGACAGACAGACAGACAGACAGACAGACA
>NIVC01000082.1:357500-365000 GCA_002269645.1 Macrostomum lignano | reverse complement strand
AGCTTGGCCAGGAACTTGGGGGATTTTTGGTTGGGGATTGGGAGGGGGGTAGGTGGGAACTGAAGTGAGGGATGACAAAAGAGGAGCAAAACGCGCGAAACACAAAGGCGGCTACAGGGGGGTTGGGGGGGGGGGTAAATTTGGTGTGAAACCTGCGTGACTCAGACAGCTTTTCCAACGTCACACCCTCCAACCCAAACCCTTTTCTTATGCTAACTTAACCAACTGAAGACCAAACTACTAAAGAGTAGGGCCATGGACTACTAAAGATCGTTGGATCTGGAGTGAAACGCATCCATAGTCATAGACTAGCTATAGACGGGGATTATATATATAGTAACCTTGAGAACAAAAGGAATGGCAAATGCATGGCGGGAGAGTCGGTCTCCAGTTAGTGCTATGGGCGAACAATGAGACCGGGAATCTGAATGGCTGGAGTTCCACTTATTTGTAGATTTTAACGCAAGCATTGCACTGCATGTTAAGCCGGGGCTTAGAAAGTATGCACTTTTAGATGAAATATCCGTAAATTTTAGGATTTTAAACAAATTTTAAACTCTTTTTTAAAGAAATTTTTCTTCTTAAATGTCAAGTCAGTCTGGTTTCCTAGAAAAGTATAATAATTGGAAAATTAGGCTTTTTTAAGAAGCTCATTGTTGTATAGGCAAATCGTTTCTAGGAAAGCTCAAGTTTCAAGGAAAGTCTGGTTTCTAGGAAAACTCAGTTTCAAGGAAAGTTTGGTTTCTAAGACAACTCAGTTTCAAGGAAAGTCTGGTTTCTAGGAAAACTCAGTTTCAAGGAAAGTCTGGTTTCTAGGACAACTCAGTTTCAAGGAAAGTCTGGTTTCTAGGAAAACTCAGTTTCAAGGAAAGTTTGGTTTCTAAGACAACTCAGTTTCAAGGAAAGTCTGGTTTCTAGGAAAACTCAGTTTCAAGGAAAGTTTGGTTTCTAAGACAACTCAGTTTCAAGGAAAGTCTGGTTTCTAGGAAAACTCAGTTTCAAGGAAAGTCTGGTTTTTAGGACAACTCAGTTTCAAGGAAAATCTGGTTTCTAGGAAAACTCAGTTTCAAGGAAAGTCTGGTTTCTAGGAAAACTCAGTTACAAGGAAAGTCTGGTTTCTAGGAAAACTCAGTTTCAAGGAAAGTCTGGTTTCTAGGAAAACTCAGTTACAAGGAAAGTCTGGTTTCTAGGAAAACTCAGTTTCAAGGAAAGTCTGGTTTCTAGGAAAACTTTGAGTTCTTTGATATACAACGTTTCTAGGAAAATTTTGCCACTAAAAAGCCAGGTTTCTAAGAAACCCAGTTGTTGCATGTAAAAAGTGGTCTCTATGAATTTTTTTTGAATTTAATCGAACAAATTTATGATACGAGCGTATTTAATATTTTTCTCCACAAAAATTTTGTTTCAAGAAAAGTTTGATTTCTTGGAAAATATGCTTCTAGGAAACTTTAGTTTCTATGAAATCTCGGTTTTAAGGAATCCCGGATTTTTGGAAGCTTTGTTTCTGCTCTAGACGGAATAACTTATAAAAAGAACAAATAACTCACTGCTGCAGGCAGTTTCCGGTCTGTCTACAGCCAGATTCCGGTAATAGCCAGACTGACAGTCGCACTGCGTGGCTGCGGAGCCCGAGACCGTGTGCTCAGGGCAGGCCCGGCACGGACTGTTGGCTGCCATCGGTTTGAAGTAGCCGCTTGGGCAGGCTGGAAGTTGGTTAAAAGAAACTATGCTAGAAAATTAAGCTTTGGTGAACCTACTTTAGGTTACATAAGGTAGCTATTTAAATTTTAAGAATGAGGATCTGAAGGCTGTGTGAATGATCTGAAGGCTGTGTGAATGATCTGAAGGTTATTTGAATGATCTGAAGGCTATGTGAATGATCTGAAGGCTATGTGAATGATCTGAAGGCTATGTGAATGATCTGAAGGCTATGTGAATGATCTGAAGGCTATGTGAATGATCTGAAGGCTATGTGAATGATCTGAAGGCTATGTGAATGATTTGAAGGCTATGTGAATGATCTGAAGGCTAGGTGAATGATCTGAAGGCTATGTGAATGATTTGAAGGCTATGTGAATGATCTGAAGGCTAGGTACACGGTGCAACTAAACCAGACCAGATGTACAAACTCAGAATGTAGACAGACAGTAAGATAAGCCCGCATTTGTTTGTCATATGGATCTTAACTTATTTAGCCAGAAGGAACCAAGACTCCAACAACTGCCAAGTGAACACACAAAGACAACAGCTGTGGCGCCAAAACCAGAGAGAGAGAGAGAGAGAGAGGTGTGTCTGCCGTGTCGCATTCTAGAGAGGTTTTCCAACACACGACACGCACACACACACTATTCTGGCATTGGATTGCGCAATCAATCAACTCTGCATTCCCCAAACCACCGAAGTCGACATTGTTATTCTTTTTCTAGAAACTGCAACCGTTAGCTTAGTAAGTCGCGACTTTCTCCCCTCTCTTTCCACTCTTCTGCCAGTTCCTGTCTGGCTGTCAATGTCATCCGATGATCCGAAGAAAAACTGGACTCTCTTGCTTTCGACTTCAGGGCTTCAAAATTCTTTCGCTGACAGGCTGACAGTCTGACAACACAGATCTATGGAACAAAGACTTACTTTGCCTTTGATGCTTTTGACCCTTGAGCTCTTATCAAACCGACGCACAATCTAGAAGGTTAGGGCCACCTAGTGATGCTGAAATCTTATCTGATTAACACTTTAGCCCTTGTGAGCTTAGTGAGCTGACTAACTAACTAACTAACTAACTAACTAACTGACTGACTAACTGACTAACTAACTAACTAACTAACTAACTAACTAACTAACTGACTAACTAACTAACTAACTAACTAACTAACTGACTAACTAACTAACTAACTAACTAACTAACTAACTAACTAACTAACTAACTAACTAACTAACTAACTAACTGACTAACTAACTAACTAACTAACTGACTAACTAACTAACTAACTAACTAACTAACTAACTAACTGACTAACTAACTAACTAACTAACTGACTAACTAACTAACTAACTAACTAACTAACTAACTAACTAACTAACTAACTGACTAACTAACTAACTAACTAACTGACTAACTAACTAACTAACTAACTGACTAACTAACTAACTAACTAACTAACTAACTAACTAACTAACTAACTAACTAACTAACTAACTAACTAACTAACTAACTAACTAACTAACTAACTAACTAACTGAATAACAAACTAACTAACTAACTAACCAACTAGCTAACAAATAACACACTCGCATGTTGGTATAGAAAAAAAAGACAAAAAGGCTTAAAAGGCTCAGACAAAAAGCACACATTTATCCCATTCTTTGGGATAAAAGCCATTAAAGCCAACAATTTCAGGCCCATGGCTCAGAAAGCTATCACAATGCTTAGCTAGGATAGACAATAGAAGGAAATGGCAGTTGATGATAAAGCACACTATATAACAGCTAAATTTGTCTCACACTGGCTTTTAGAATTAAAAAAGAACACTCTGATATGAATGAAAAAGCAGTACACTTCGTGACTCAGGACCTGAATCTGCTTTTATCGAAGCCAGTGGAGTTACAACTCAAATTAATTGTAATAGTGCTATTAATACGGTAATAATAATTGCAAGAGGTGCACAGGCAGCCCTTTTTGACTTTCTAATCTACACTCTAGCCCATCCTTGAAGCTCATCACTTTTCCTAATAAAGCTAAATAGCTTGAAACTTGAATTGTATCAAGGTAAATAAGATAAAATGACAATATAATTAGGTGATTAGTTTCCAAGTTTCCAAATTTAAGTAGTCATCGAGAAGATGTAATTAAATATTCGACAGGCAAGGAAAATGTCAGATAAAATGGAAGAAGTTTTTGTCGAGTCATTAGCAGATGCCACCTGATGGATTACGTAATAAGCAGACTAAGGTAAATAAAAATAGCAGCCTGTCAGTTTGTCTGTTTACGTTTGTGTGCATGTGCGCGATCTGCTGTTGAAGAACTGTCAATTAAATTCCTGCTGCTTTTTGGCACTAGAGTTTTGTAACATAAGACAGTGGCTGAATAGAAGAATAAAAGAGAGTAGTAGATAGTACACAAGAGACGGTAGACAAGAGACAGTAGTCAAGAGACGGTAGACAAGAGATGGTAGATAAGAGACGGTAGATAAGAGACAGTAGATGAGAGACAGTAATAAGAGACGGTAGATAAGAGACGGTAGATAAGAGACGGTAGATAAGAGACGGTAGATAAGAGACGGTAGATAAGAGACAGTAGATAAGAGACAGTAGATAAAAGACAGTACAAAAGAGACGGTAGACAATATATGGTAGATAAGAGACGGTAGATAAGAGATAGTAGACAAAAGACAGTACACAAGAGACGGTAGACAATATATGGTAGATAAGAGACAGTAGATGAGAGACAGTAGATGAGAGACAGTAGATAAGAGACAGTAGATAAGAGACAGTAGATAGATAAGAGACAGTAGATGAGAGACAGTAGATAAGAGACAGTAGATAAGAGACGGTAGATAAGAGACAGTAGATAAGAGACAGTAGATAAGAGACGGTAGATAAGAGACAGTAGATAAGAGACAGTAGATAAGAGACAGTAGATAAGATACAGTAGATAAGAGATGGTAGATAAGAGACAGTAGATAAGAGACAGTAGATAGATAAGAGACAGTAGATGAGAGACAGTAGATAAGAGACAGTAGATAAGAGACGGTAGATAAGAGACGGTAGATAAGAGACAGTAAATAAGAGACAGTAAACGAGAGAACAGATAAGACAAAGATTAGAAAAGAGTAGCGATCCATTTTTCCCCAAATACTCCACAAACCCCCCTTCAAGTGTAGCGAAGTGCGATCCCTGAGCAGAAGGGACTCAGAGTCCAGAAATGAGCGCAGAAAGAAATAATTTTTCCGGATTAGTCATATTTTTTCCTACAGCTACGACAAGGAATGGAAAGTTCATTGCATAGGACGCAGGACTTAAATTAAATAATTGCAATACTTTTTTGCCAGAAGGTTCACCACGAGCTCGCTTCTGCACGCGATGCTAATTAATTTTTGAGTTTTCGATGTTCACGACAATGAGAGAAAACCTTCAGGGGGTCTTGACTAGATTAGAAGACTTCAGGACTGGCACCTAAAAGACTTCAGGACTGGCATCTAGAAGACTTCAGGACTGGCATCTAGAAGACTTCAGGACTGGCATTGAGAAGACTTCAGGACTGGCATTGAGAAAAATTCAGGACTGGCATTGATAAGACCTCAGGACTGGCATTGAGAAGACTTCAGGACTGGCATTGAGAAGAATTCAGGACTGGCATTGATAAGACCTCAGGACTGGCATTGAGAAGACTTCAGGACTGGCATTGAGAAGACTTCAGGACTAGAATTGAGAAGACTTCAGGACTGGCATCTAGAAGACTTCAGGACTGGCATTGAGAAGACTTCAGGACTAGAATTGAGAAGACTTCAGGACTGGCATCTAGAAGACTTCAGGACTGGCATTGAGAAGACTTCAGGACTAGAATTGAGAAGACTTCAGGACTGGCATCTAGAAGACTTCAGGACTGGCATCTAGAAGACTTCAGGACTGGCATCTAGAAGACTTCAGGACTGACATCTAGAAGACTTCAGGACTGGCATCTAGAAGACTTCAGGACTGGCATCTAGAAGACTTCAGGACTGGCATCTAGAAGACTTCAGGACTGGCATCTAGAAGACTTCAGGACTGGCATTGAGAAGACTTCAGGACTGGCATCTAGAAGACTTCAGGACTGGCATCTAGAAGACTTCAGGACTGGCATTGAGAAGACTTCAGGACTGGCATCTAGAAGACTTCAGGACTGGCATCTAGAAGACTTCAGGACTGGCATCTAGAAGACTTCAGGACTAGCATCTAGAAGCCTCAGACTCGAGCCCACTCACCTTCGCACAGGCTGTCATTCAGCTTGGCGTAGCCGGCGGCGCAGCGGCAGAAGTCGCCGGCGGTGGCCACGTCAATGCCGAACCATTCGCCGGTGTGTCGGCACAGCAGCGTCGGCCGGGCGGCGCCGGGCATCAGCTGAGAGTTTGGCGCGCAGCTGCCGTTGACTCGGATGAGCTCGCCGCTAGTTGGCGACGGGGTTCTGGCGTATTCGGCCAGTTTGAGCACCACTCTGGGGCAGTAGTTGTAGTAGATTTCAACCTGTTGATGTTCGAATATTCGCGGCTTTGGAATGCATATCTCGGGGGTTAATACTCGTAGAATACTCTTCATGTCTATAATTCATCCGTAAAATCTTATTGAGATACCAGCAGAGATCCCATTATTATCCATCAGAGATCCCAATATTTTTATTATAGATCCCATCAGAGATCCCATCATTATCCTACTAGATCCCATCATAGGTCCCATAATCATTATCCTACTAGATCCCATCATAGGTCCCATAATCATTATCCTACTAGATCCCATCATAGGTCCCATCATCATTATCCTACTAGACCCTATAAGAGATCCTATCATCATTATCCCACTAGATCCCATCAGGGATCCCATCATCATTATCCTACTAGATCCTATCATCATTATCCAACTAGATCCCATCAGGGATCCCATCATCATTATCCTACTAGATCCTATCATCATTATCCCACTAGATCCCATCAGAGATCCCATCATCATTATCATACTAGATCCTATCATCATTATCCCACTAGATCCTATCATCATTATCCCACTAGATCCTATCAGGGATCTCATAATGATCACATTAGATCCCATTATCATTATCCCACTAGATCCCATCAGGGACCCCATCATAGATCCCCCAGACAAACCTGCATCATGGCCATGCAGGAACCGGTGTCTCGCAGTCCAATATAGAATCCTTTCCTAACCACATCCAGTGTGTAATAATTGGTATTGACAGTCTTGGCCAGCTCCTCGGGGTTATTAGACACAGTTGTGAACGTAATCGAAGGAGCCACAGTGCTCAGTTTAGTGAATTTCGACTCGTGCAAATCGCTGCCATTCAATGGCCTGTCGGACTGCAGCACCATGAGGTCGAGCGTTTCCTTGCACCGGATGTAGACTTCCCGATTGGGGTAGGCCGTACAGCTCCTGCTGGTGAAACGCAGCTTCACTGTCACCCGCTTCGCATCATCGGCGTTGATGTAGGGACTTCGCAGCATGAACACCGCCGAGCCGTTGAGGCCCACCTGGCACACCGAGTAGGTGAACCGGCCACCAACCATTGGCGAGTTGCTGGAGACCCACTGCAATCGGGGGGGATAATGTTCGGGTTAGCTACCGATATGTTGTGAATTAGTTGTTTTAGGAAGAAAACGCATGGACTGGAAGGAAGTATAGTTCTGATCTTTGAAGCATCGCAGAGTTCATTTGATGTGTGCACGCATTGTGGCTTGACAGGGAAAAGAAATGCAATAGAAAGAGAGATAAAACGAAAGGAGAGGAGAGACGAGTGAGAAA
>NIVC01000082.1:337500-350000 GCA_002269645.1 Macrostomum lignano | reverse complement strand
CCTACAATAGCAGTGTAGGGTAGAACTTAGATAAGGCGACTCCCACTAAATCTACAATAACATATGTAGTATGCGATGCGTATTATATACTGTACTATATAGACAATGCTTGATGCATACAAACCCATCTCTGCATCCAGCTGCTACCACGGACACAAGCTTCATCAACCTACCGTCCAGAAAAATCCCCTCGATCCCTGCTTGCGTAAACAGAAACAGCGCTGTGCCAAAACATTTTCTTCATTACGAATCGGGGACACAGGATACAGTCGGTTTCGGAAACTATTGTAAAATTGTAATTGCGCGCAAGGTGCGACCATGTATTACGCAGACAGGAATGCAGTGAAACACCAACACTTCTGTGTCTATCTGCCTGTAGTCTCTATCCACCTGTTTCTATCTACCCGTAGTCTCTATCCACCGTGCCTATCTGCCTGTAGTCTCTATCCACCTGTTTCTATCTGCCTGTAGTCTCTATCCACCGTGCCTATCTACCTGTAGTCTCTATCCACCTGTGTCTATCTGCCTGTAATCTCTATCCACCAGTGCCTGTCTACCTGTAGTCTCTATCCACCTGTGTCTGTCTGCCTGTAATCTCTATCCACCTGTGTCTATCTCTAACCTTGATGAGTTCCTGTCTATTAGTACATGTATATCTATTCATTCTTGTCCATATCTATCCATTTCTGTCCATCTCTATTCATTCCTGTCCATCTCTATTCATTCTTGTCCATCTCTATCCATTCCTGTCCATCTCTATTCATTCCTGTCCATCTCTATTCATTCTTGTCCATCTCTATCCATTCCTGTCCATCTCTATCCATTCATGTCCATCTCTATCCATTCATGTCCATCTCTATCCATTCCTGTCCATCTCTATCCATTCATGTCCATCTCTATCCATTCATGTCCATCTCTATCAATTCTTGTCCATCTCTATCCATTCATGTCCATCTCTATCCATTCTTGTCCATCTCTATCCATTCTTGTCCATCTCTATCCATTCCTGTCCATCTCTATCCATTCTTGTCCATCTCTATCCATTCCTGTCCACCTCTATTCATTCCTGTCCATCTCTATCCATTCCTGTCCATCTCTATCCATTCCTGTCCATCTCTATCCATTCATTTCCATCTCTATCCATTCATGTCCATCTCTATCCATTCATTTCCATCTCTATCCATTCATGTCCATCTCTATCCATTCCTGTCCATCTCTATCCATTCCTGTCCATCTCTATCCATTCCTGTCCATCTCTATTCATTCCTGTCCATCTCTATCCATTCATGTCCATCTCTATCCATTCATATCCATCTCTATCCATTCATGTCCATCTCTATCCATTCATGTCCATCTCTATCCATTCCTGCCCATCTCTATCCATTCATGTCCATCTCTATCCAGTCTTGTCCATCTCTATCCATTCCTGTCCATCTCTATCCATTCCTGTCCATCTCTATCCATTCCTGTCCATCTCTATCCATTCCTGTCCATCTCTATCCATTCCTGTCCATCTCTATCCATTCCTGTCCATCTCTATCCATTCATGTCCATCTCTATCCATTCCTGTCCATCTCTATCCATTCCTGTCCATCTCTATCCATTCTTGTCCATCTCTATCCATTCTTGTCCATCTCTATCCATTCCTGTCCATCTCTATCCATTCTTGTCCATCTCTATCCATTCCTGTCCACCTCTATCCATTCCTGTCCATCTCTATCCATTCCTGTCCATCTCTATCCATTCCTGTCCATTTCTATCCATTCATTTCCATCTCTGTCCATTCATGTCCATCTCTATCCATTCCTGTCCATCTCTATCCATTCATGTCCATCTCTATCCATTCCTGTCCATCTCTATCCATTCATGTCCATCTCTATTCATTCCTGTCCATCTCTATCCATTTATGTCCATCTCTATCCATTCATATCCATCTCTATCCATTCATGTCCATCTCTATCCATTCATGTCCATCTCTATCCATTCCTGCCCATCTCTATCCATTCCTGTCCATCTCTATCCATTCCTGTCCATCTCTATCCATTCCTGTCCATCTCTATCCATTCCTGTACATCTCTATCCATTCCTGTCCATCTCTATCCATTCCTGTCTATCTCTATCCATTCCTGTCCATCTCTATCCATTCCTGTCCATCTCTATCCATTCATGTCCATCTCTATCCATTCCTGTCCATCTCTATCCATTCCTGTCCATCTCTATCCATTCTTGTCCATCTCTATCCATTCTTGTCCATCTCTATCCATTCCTGTCCATCTCTATCCATTCTTGTCCATCTCTATCCATTCCTGTCCACCTCTATCCATTCCTGTCCATCTCTATCCATTCATGTCCATCTCTATTCATTCCTGTCCATCTCTATCCATTCATTTCCATCTCTGTCCATTCATGTCCATCTCTATCCATTCCTGTCCACCTCTATCCATTCCTGTCCATCTCTATCCATTTCTGTCCATCTCTATCCATTCATTTCCATCTCTATCTATTCATGTCCATCTCTATCCATTCATTTCCATCTCTATCCATTCATGTCCATCTCTATCCATTCCTGTCCATCTCTATCCATTCCTGTCCATCTCTATCCATTCCTGTCCATTTCTATCCATTCCTGTCCATCTCTATCCATTCCTGTCCATCTCTATCCATTCCTGTCCATCTCTATCCATTCCTGTCCATCTCTATCCATTCCTGTCCATCTCTATCCATTCATGTCCATCTCTATCCATTCCTGTCCATCTCTATCCATTCCTGTCCATCTCTATCCATTCCTGTCCATCTCTATCCATTCCTGTCCCTCTCTATCCATTCCTGTCCATCTCTATCCATTCCTGTCCATCTCTTTTCATTCCTGTCCATCTCTATCCATTCCTGTCCATCTCTATCCATTCCTGTCCATCTATCTCTATCCATTTCCCCTAGGCTAGCAGACGACTTGCTCATCTGTCAGTTGCACAACTTCTAAGCAATTTCTGCCCGTGACCCGAAGTGGGCTCGGAAGACAATAGTCTGCAGCTTATTTATGCAGATAAAAAAGGGAGGTCATCTTGAAGACTTGCTTTAAAAGCCTTTGTGCGAGAGGCACAGAAAGACATAAGAAGAGCCACTGTATCCATGGCCTCTCAGACATGGCCCAATAATGATAGCATTATCGCCACACAGGCACACACAGAGATAGACCTATTACGTAATCAACATTCGTTCCATACATTCAAGACTTGCACCTTCACTTTTATTTGAGCTTCTTCTATGCAGCAAGAATTATTTATTTGATTCTGTTCTAAGCCTAATCATAGAAAATGTCAAACAGAATAATAATTCCAAAATTTGCTCACCATTTTGCACGGCTAGGGACCGTCTGTTTGAAACGATGCATATTATAATTATTAGACTAAAAACACTGTGATAGTAATGCACCATTCCATGCCTTGAAGGCATCTCAATATTGCAGCGTTCAAATGAGGCTACTTAGTTGAAGACAGAAATTGAGTGACAACCAGGTAAATATCGATTGTTAGGTCTCAAGTCGAAAACTTCGGATCCTAAAATTAGGGCGCTCGGGGCGGAGTCTGGCTTTATCATGTATGAGTGCCGAGTTGAGAAATTCTAGGAGAAAGCCCCCCTCCCCCGTGGTGGTCAAATAAGGCAAATTACGGACGAAAAGAGTTGACTGGCTTAGGCGCGCTCTCATTGGCTGACGGCTCGACCAATAGCGAAGCGGACCGGCGTTTAAAAAATTATCATCTGGGATTGTTTGTGCATTAACCAAGAAAGAAGTTTGATGAAGGCGAGATTAAGATGGCACACAGGCAGGCAGGCACTAAGGCAGACACTAAGGCAGACACTAAGGCAGACACTAAGGCAGACACTAAGGCAGACACTAAGGCAGACACTAAGATAGACACTAAGGCAGACACTAAGGCAGACACCAAGACAGACACTGAGACAGACACTAAAACAGACATCAAGACAGACACTAAGACAGACATCAAGACAGACACTAAACACAGACATCAAGACAGACACTAAGGCAGACACCAAGACAGACACTAAGGCAGACACTAAGGCAGACACCAAGACAGACACTAAGGCAGACACTAAGACAGACACCAAGACAGACACTGAGACAGACACTAAAACAGACATCAAGACAGACACTAAGACAGACATCAAGACAGACACTAAAACAGACATCAAGACAGACACTAAGGCAGACACTAAGACAGACACTAAGGCAGAAACTAAGACAGACACCAAGACAGACACTGAGACAGACATCAAGACAGACACTAAGGCAGACACTAAGGCAGACACAAAGGCAGACACTAAGGCAGACACTAAGGCAGACACCAAGGCAGACTCTAAGGCAGACACTAAGGCAGACATTAAGAGAGACAGTGGCAATTAGGAATCGGTGAAGTCTGAATAATAAATCCAGAATCCAGCCGCAGTGCCACCCAGACACAGCCCACATCTTCACAACCTCGATCGGTGCGAGGGGATCAACTGCGGAGTCCACA
Organism: Macrostomum lignano; assembly: GCA_002269645.1. Lineage (NCBI taxonomy): Eukaryota > Metazoa > Platyhelminthes > Macrostomidae > Macrostomum > Macrostomum lignano. The sequence goes on along the minus strand of NIVC01000082.1, from coordinate 345,465 downwards.
GGACACACAGGAAGAGGGCAGATGTTTGAGCACTCGCTCGCGCAAACACACACGGAGACCAGACTCCCAGCATCAACATCATTATATACTCTGACTTACTACCCCTCTTCCCCTCTCTACATAGCCTTCCAATAACTGGGAAATCAAGGCACTAGATCCCCATTTGCTCCAAATGGAAGCGGCAGTCCCTGAAATCCCCCCTCAAGGGACCACTTCGCCTTACCGCAGCAAAAGCAAGCAAAAAGGGAAGTGAAAAGAAATTGAAGCAGAGAAGCGGGATAAAATGGGGCCAAAATAGTCGTTGAGTCATATCCCAATCTAAATTGTGAGTAGGAGAACTGGTTGACTCAATTTTATATGACTATCATATGATTTTATATGATTTTATATAATTTTATAAGACCAATTTTATTTTGGTCTTTATCAACTCTAAAGCTATTTTGATTAGTTAGGATTAGCAAAGGGAACAGGGCAAGATAAGGAACACAGAGGACAGAGAGGGAACAGGACAAGATAAGGAACACAGAGGACTGAGAGGGAACAGGACAAGATAAGGAACACAGAGGACAGAGAGGGAACAGGACAAGATAAGGAACATAGAGGACAGAGAGGGAACAGGACAAGATAAGGAACACAGAGGACAGAGAGGGAACAGGACAAGATAAGGAACACAGAGGACAGAGAGGGAACAGGACAAGATAAGGAACACAGAGGACAGAGAGGGAACAGGGCAAGATAAGGAACACAGAGGACTGAGAGGGAACAGGACAAGATAAGGAACACAGAGGACAGAGAGGGAACAGGACAAGATAAGGAACACAGAGGACTGAGAGGGAACAGGACAAGATAAGGAACACAGAGGACAGAGAGGGAACAGGACAAGATAAGGAACATAGAGGACAGAGAGGGAACAGGACAAGATAAGGAACACAGAGGACAGAGAGGGAACAGGACAAGATAAGGAACACAGAGGACAGAGAGGGAACAGGACAAGATAAGGAACACAGAGGACAGAGAGGGAACAGGGCAAGATAAGGAACACAGAGGACAGAGGTGAGCAACTAATTAATAAGATAAACAGTTCTCCGAACAAGCTAGATATAAAATATGATTTCCACATCTGCCATTCACAGTTATAACCATAACTGCCATCCAATAAAGGAGAACAGAAAATCGAGTCCCAATGGTGCATTGGTTTAGAAATCGATGTTGGAGGAGAAACAGGCGGCAGACACTACCGCTGTGAGAGCGCTTGCCAATGTCTATATAGAGAAGAAGGCATGAAAACTGTAGGGGAAGGGGGCGGGCGCTGTTATCGAACGGTGGAGCTCGTGAAGTGGGTGAGAAAACTGACGACTCAGCGAATGTGTTGGTACAATATTTGCTCCTAGAGGAGTCGAACATCTGTCAAGCCGGTGATAACTGCAGCACTGACTATACTGTGTGCTGAATATTACCTATGTTATATTATAATATTATCTACGGATACCAGTAGATAGTTAGTTAGCTAGTAGATAGATAGATAGATAGATAGATAGATAGATAGATAGATAGATAGATAGATAGATAGATAGATAGATAGATAGATAGATAGATAGATAGATAGATAGATAGATAGATAGATAGATAGATAGATAGATAGATAGATAGATAGATAGATAGATAGATAGATAGATAGATAGATAGATAGATAGATAGATAGATAGATAGATAGATAGATAGATAGATAGATAAGATAGATAGATAGATAGATAGATAGATAGATAGATAGATAGATAGATAGATAGATAGATAGATAGATAGATAGATAGATAGATAGATAGATAGATAGATAGATAGATAGACAGAGGGCTGCACAGACAGACAGAGAGCTGCACAGACAGACAGAGGGCTGCACAGACAGACAGAGGGCTGCACAGACAGACAGAGGGCTGCACAGACAGAGGGCTGCACAGACAGAGAAGGCTGCAGAGACAGAGAGGGCTGCACAGACAGACAAAGAGCCGCACAGACTGCACAAGCTGGCATGCAGAATTGTGAATTCCCAGCACTGTCAGCAAATTAACCCGGACGCATCATGGCCAATGCAAATCCAAAAGCCTACGAGATAAGCATCGAGGGCAAGCGCAAGTGTAAAGAAATAATTTTACAATCCTAATATAATCTCCCACCAAGGCGCCAGCAGCGGGAGCAAGCAGCAGGTTAATCCCCAAGACGACAGCAACAAGCCGACGCCACCCAGGTAGAAAATGCCTCCGAACTCGGCCAAGATTTTGCCCTAGCAACAGGGCCCCAGAAAAGCCAGCGGGAGGTGGTGGATCGGCGAATCGGCTGTGTGTGTGTGCGTGTGGAAACAAACACAAACTGTGCAAGCGTGCCGGATGCAACAATTTTTATCGCAGGAAAAGGTTCCATAGCTGATGCAAGCAGGTTGAAGATAATTTATACCATAAGGCTATGGGGATTGCGCGATATAGTCATAAAATAATGACATAACCAACTTGCTCTGAGAAATACGGCTAGATAAAAGGATGATTGGAGAAAGTTTGTTCACTATCGACATGTGGGGAAGGTGACGTCACCGAAGGGGAGGAGTGGCTGATGAAGCTGTGGACAGACACGAGGACAGACAGACACACTGAGACAGACTCTCGATGACAAATCTATTTATATACATATATAAATACTAAGGGGCGCCAGCACCAAGGGGCGCCAGCACCAAGGGGCGCCAGCACCAAGGGGCGCCAGCACCAAGGGGCGCCAGCACCAAGGGGCGCCAGCACCAAAGGGGCGCCAGCACCAAGGGGCGCCAGCACCAAGGGGCGCCAGCACCAAGGGGCGCCTGCACCAAGGGGCGCCTGCACCAAGGGGCACCAGCACCAAGGGGCGCCAGCACCAAGGGGCGCCAGCACCAAGGGGCGCCAGCATCAAGGGGACAGACCCATACATACAGACAGACAGACCATTTGCTAGACAGGCTGAAAGATGGACAGCAAGACGGAAACAAAAAGAGAGAGATTTTATTTTTAACCAATGTCTCTACAAAGCCAACAAAACAACTAAATCAGTTTCTATCATACGCTTGATGTACTACTGCTGTTACTACTACTACAAAAATGCAGCGGAAGTAGTACAATATGAAAAAAAACAGTGTAAAGGAAATTCCGAGAGCACGGGAAACAACCTGGCAAATTAAGGATGAGTGAGAGTCAGGGTGAGAATTGAATCAAGGGTGAGAGTCAGGGTGAGAATTGAATCAAGGGTGAGAGTCAGGGTGAGAACTGAATCAAGGGTGAGAGTCAGGGTGGGAATTGAATCAAAGTTGAGAGTCACGGTGGAAGTTGAATCAAGGGTGAAAGTCAGGGTGAGAATTGAATCAAGGGTGAGAGTCAGGATGAGAACTGAATCAAGGGTGAGAGTCAGGATGAGAATCGAATCAAGGGTGAAGAGTCAGGATGAGAATTGAATCAAGGGTGAGAGTCAGGATGAGAATCGAATCAAGGGTGAGAGTCAGGATGAGAATCGAATCAAGGGTGAAGAGTCAGGATGAGAATTGAATCAAGGGTGAGAGTCAGGATGAGAATCGAATCAAGGGTGAGAGTCAGGATGAGAACTGAATCAAGGGTGAGAGTCAGGATGAGAATCGAATCAAGGGTGAGAGTCAGAATGAGAATTGAATCAAGGGTAAGAGTCAGGATGAGAATCGAATCAAGGGTGAGAGTCAGGGTGAGAATCGAATCAAGGGTGAGAGTCAGAGAGCCGCTGCAAATCTGCATTCGTTTCTAGCGTTTCAATAGCAAAACTGAAGCTCGATAAACTACAAAGTGCCGAGCAAGTAGGAAATTCCTAGGAGTTACTTGCAATTCAAAGATTTGTACAAGTAGATCAGATCTGCCCAAATTGGGACTTTAAATGTCATGGTATTCGAATAATTAAAGTCGCAGGTGAGAGTCACAGGGATGTTTAAAGCATACGCTAAAAATCTTAAAGGAGCTACTGGAAATCTCAGGAGAAAGAGTTGCTGGAAATCTCAGGAGAAAGTCGCTGGAAATCTCAGGAGAGAGTCGCTGGAAATCTCAGGAGAGAGTCTATGGAAATCTCAGGAGAGAATCGCTGGAAATCTCAGGAGAGAATCGCTGGAAATCTCAGGAGAGAATCGCTGGAAATCTCAGAAGAGAGTCTATGGAAATCTCAGGAGAGAATCGCTGGAAATTCAGGAGAGAATCGCTGGAAATCTCAGGAGAGAATCCCTGGAAATCTCAGGAGAGAATCGCCGGAAATCTCAGGAGAGAGTCTATGGAAATCTCAGGAGAGAATCGCTGGAAATCTCAGGAGAGAGTCTATGGAAATCTCAGGAGAGAATCGCTGGAAATATCAGGAGAGAGTTGCTGGAAATCTCAGGAGAGAGTCGATGGAAATCTCAGGAGAGAATCGCTGGAAATCTCAGGAGAGAATCGCTGGAAATCTCAGGAGAGAGTCTATGGAAATCTCAGGAGAGAATCGCTGGAAATCTCAGGAGAGAGTCGCTGGAAATCTCAGGAGAGAGTCTATGGAAATCTCAGAAGCGAGTCGCTGGAAATATCAGGAGAGAGTTGCTGGAAATCTCAGGAGAGAGTCGATGGAAATCTCAGGAGAGAATCGCTGGAAATCTCAGGAGAGAGTCTATGGAAATCTCAGGAGAGAATCGCTGGAAATCTCAGGAGAGAATCCCTGGAAATCTCAGGAGAGAGTCTATGGAAATCTCAGGAGAGAATCGCTGGAAATCTCAGGAGAGAGTCGCTGGAAATCTCAGGAGAGAGTCTATGGAAATCTCAGAAGCGAGTCGCTGGAAATATCAGGAGAGAGTTGCTGGAAATCTCAGGAGAGAGTCGATGGAAATATCAGGAGAGAGTTGCTGGAAATCTCAGGAGAGAGTCGATGGAAATCTCAGGAGAGAATCGCTGGAAATCTCAGGAGAGAGTCTGGAAATCTCAGGAGAGAATCGCTGGAAATCTCAGGAGAGAATCCTGGAAATCTCAGGAGAGAGTCTGGAAATCTCAGGAGAGAATCTGGAAATCTCAGAGAGAGTCTATGGAAATCTCAGAGAGAGTCGCTGGAAATATCAGGAGAGAGTTGCTGGAAATCTCAGGAGAGAATCGCTGGAAATCTCAGGAGAGAGTCTATGGAAATCTCAGGAGAGAATCGCTGGAAATCTCAGGAGAGAATCGCTGGAAATCTCAGGAGAGAGTCTATGGAAATCTCAGGAGAGAATCGCTGGTCGCTGGAAATCTCAGGAGAGATTCGCTGGAAATCCTCAGATAGAGTCTTAGGTTCCAAATCCGCTATTAACAACAATACTCACTGTTTCCTGACCGTGTAGCATCAGAAGTGTCAACAGCGCGCACCTGCTTGACAATAGCAATTAGCAGCAATAATCGAACAAAGCAGCTGTTACTATGGGACTGCTTAGCGGCAGTCGATGCTGAAAAGATATCAAACAACGCAGACATTGCTGTCCTAATAAACAAATTCATTATAATGGCATTACTATTGGGGAAATAGCTTATTAAAAAAACTAATTGGCAGTGTAAAAATTCACACTTTTTTCACTTCAGCCGCTGCTTCTTCTAGGGGGGGGGGAGAGTGAGGCGGGTTCTCATAAACTTATCGACCAATAAGAATTGCTTTGGGCAGCAAGCATTCTGCTTTCTCCATACCAGCCAAGGAATGCTAAATTTTTCTAAACCCTGGACTACAAAATAGATGTCTGGAAAGTGAGGCGAAAGCTAACCAGTGTAAAACAATTTACCAAATGAAAGAGGTGTTAAGTTATTAGAAAGCTACTAGGTTTGGAGTTCTTTAATCCTCAAGGTTAAACCTCTACCAAAGTCTCAATAAGTGGGATCGATATTAATAAATCAGGTTTTGATTCTAACGCACACGATAGACTTGGGCTTGCCAGTCTGGTTAAGCACAGTAGCTATGGGGGGTATGATTTTCTCAAAGCAATGGATTTCTTTTCATGCTTGACCAGCTGTTTCCTGGTTTGAAAGGAATGGAGAAAGGGGGGGATTGTTTAATGCTGTTTTATAACCGAAAATATTTTTTTAGTGCGCTCTGCAATTTTTTTCAACGGTTTCTTTTTTAAGCCTGGGTTGTTTTCGGGTCTGAATGGTACTGGAGGGGAGTGAGAAGGGAGTGACAGTGGAGTGAAAGTGGAGTGAGAAAGGAGTGACAGTGGAGTAAGAGTGGAGTGAGATCAGAGTGACAGTAGAGTGAGATCGGAGTGACAGTGTAGTGAGATCGGAGTGACAGTGGAGTGAGAGTGGAGTGACAGTGAAGTGAGATCGGAGTGACAGTGGAGTGAGACTGGAGTGACAGTGGAGTGAGAGGGGAGCGACAGTGGAGTGACAGTGGGCTGACTTTGGGGTGAGAGGGGAGTAACAGTGGGGTGACCGCGGGGTGAGGAAGGCGTGAGTGGAGTAGCAGTGAAGTGAGAGGACAGAGGAAAGTCAAACAAGATAAGCGTTATAACTCTAATTAATTTCTTTAGTCGCGAACTTTAAAATAACGAAAAGGATGACCAAGTAAAACACCAGGCCACCAGGTGAAAACCATTACACAATTCCAAGATAGGTCCAAGTCAAATTAGAACGAGTCTCCAAGACAAAAACAGCTTTCTCAGTACAAAGAATGCAAATTAGGTAAGCAGAAAAAAAAACTTGATTTAATTGATCAAGGGTCAACTACAATTTATGATGCAACCCAGATGACCCTAATTGGCCAATCGCAGACACCATCAACTTCCTGCAAAAATAGCCAAGCGCAATTGAAACTTGAGATGCTGGACAAAAGCTAGCAGAAAATCCAGGTAGACAAACCGTTTTTTTGGCGTGCGAAATTCTCTTTCAACCAAAGGTACAAACGACCACCCAGGAAAAAAGAAGAAGCAATTCCGACTCTTTGTTTGCAAAGCTTTTAAAGAAATTTCTCATCCAGCATTGCAGAGGTATCTAATGTACATAGGATAGACAAAAAACTTCAATCGCTCATTGTCAATGCTCAAAACTAAAGTCTCAGCGCCATTAGCGAAAGAAATATGTTTTCGGGGGGCATCATGGCGCATCATCCAGAATGCCTGATGCCTTAATCACCCGACAATATTCGTGAGCACACACGCACAAATACGCACTCTTTTTCTGCTACCAGAAGAGCACAAGACAGTATAGGGATTCGGTCTTATCAGGAAACTGGGCAAGCAGCTGCCTCATGACTCATCTTCGACTCTTAGTGAGTTCCCTTAACCAGGCTTCCTATTGAACAAAAAATGCAATGTTTTTTACTAGTTTAGAGGAGATACAAGTGGTTAAATTTTAAGACAAACATACCAAGTCGAATTATGGACAAAAACTACGTGAACTCTGGCACGTTGCCGTTGGAGATTCTGACACTGGTTTTAGCGCCACTCTCTGACACTGGTTTAGCGCCACTCTGACTAACACTGGTTTTAGCGCCACTCTCTGACACTGGTTTAGCGCCACTCTGACTAACACTGGTTTTAGCGCCACTCTCTGACTGACACTGATTTTGGCGCCACTCTAATACTGATTTTAGCGCTACCCTCTGATTGACACTGATTTTGGCGCCACTCTAATACTGATTTTGGCGCTACCCTCTGATTGACACTGATTTTGGCGCCACTCTAATACTGATTTTGGCGCCACCCTCTGACTGACACTGATTTTGGCGCCACCCTCAGACTGTCACTGATTTTGGCGCCACTCTAATAATGATTTTGGCGCCACCCTCTGACTGACACTGATTGTGGCGCCACTCTAATACTGATTTTGGCGCCACTCTAATACTGATTTTGGCGCCACTAAAATACTGATTTTGGAGCAACTCTAATACTGATTTTGGCGCCACTCTAATACTGATTTTTGCGCCACTCTAATACTGATTTTGGCGCCACTCTAATACTGATTT
>NIVC01000082.1:277500-332500 GCA_002269645.1 Macrostomum lignano | reverse complement strand
GGGAGCAGAGAGGAGGGAGATGGCATCAGAGGAGGGAAATGGGAGCAGAGAGGAGGGAGATGGCATCAGAGGAGGGAAATGGGAGCAGAGAGGAGGGAGATGGCATCAGAGGAGGGAAATGGGAGCAGAGAGGAGGGAAATGGGAGCAGAGAGGAGGGAGATGGGATCAGAGGAGGGAAATGGGAGCAGAGAGGAGGGAGATAGGACCAGAGGAGGGAAATGGGAGCAGAGAGGAGGGATATGGGAGCAGAGGAGGGATATGGGAGCAGAGGAGGGATATGGGAGCAGAGGAGGGATATGGAGCAGCAGAGGAGGGATATGGGAGCAGAGGAGGGATATGGGAGCAGAGGAGGGATATGGGAGCAGAGGAGGGATATGGGAGCAGAGGAGGGATATGGGAGCAGAGGAGGGATATGGGAGCAGAGGAGGGATATGGGAGCAGAGAGGAGGGATATGGGAGCAGAGGAGGGATATGGGAGCAGAGGAGGGATATGGGAGCAGAGAGGAGGGATATGGGAGCAGAGGAGGGATATGGGAGCAGAGGAGGGATATGGGAGCAGAGGAGGGATATGGGAGCAGAGGAGGGATATGGGAGCAGAGGAGGGATATGGGAGCAGAGGAGGGATATGGGAGCAGAGAGGAGGGATATGGGAGCAGAGGAGGGATATGGGAGCAGAGGAGGGAAATGGCATCAGAGGAGGAAGATGGGATCAGAGAGGGGGAGATGGGATCAGAGAGGGGGAGATGGATCAGAGAGGGGGAGATGGGATCAGAGAGGGGAGATGGGATCAGAGAGGGGGAGATGGGATCAGAGAGGGGGAGATGGGATCAGAGAGGGGAGATGGGATCAGAGAGGAGGGAGATGGGATCAGAGAGGAGGGAGATGGGATCAGAGAGGGGGAGATGACATCAGAGGAGGAAGATAGGATCAGAGGATGGAGATGGGATCAGAGAGGAGGGAGATGGGATCAGAGGAGGAAGATAGGATCAGAGGATGGAGATGGGATCAGAGAGGAGGGAGATGGATCAGAGGAGGAAGATAGGATCAGAGGATGGAGATGGGATCAGAGAGGAGGGAGATGGGATCAGAGAGGAGGGAGATGGGATCAGAGGAGGAAGATAGGATCAGAGGATGGAGATAGGATCAGAGAGGAGGGAGATGGGATCAGAGGAGGAAGATAGGATCAGAGGATGGAGATGGGATCAGAGAGGAGGGAGATGGGATCAGAGAGGAGGGAGATGGGATCAGAGAGGGGGAGATGGGATCAGAGAGGAGGGAGATGGGATCAGAGGAGGAAGATGGGATCAGAGAGGGGGAGATGGGATCAGAGAGGAGGAAGATAGGATCAGAGGATGGAGATGGGATCAGAGAGGATGGAGATGGGATCAGAGAGGAGGGAGATGGGATCAGAGGAGGAAGATAGGATCAGAGGATGGAGATGGGATCAGAGAGGAGGGAGATGGGATCAGAGAGGAGGGAGATGGGATCAGAGGAGGAAGATAGGATCAGAGGATGGAGATAGGATCAGAGAGGAGGGAGATGGATCAGAGAGGAAGATAGGATCAGAGGATGGAGATGGGATCAGAGAGGAGGGAGATGGATCAGAGAGGAGGGAGATGGGATCAGAGAGGGGAGATGGGATCAGAGAGGAGGGAGATGGGATCAGAGGAGGAAGATGGGATCAGAGAGGGGAGATGGGATCAGAGAGGAGGAAGATGGGATCAGAGAGGGGAGATGGGATCAGAGAGCAAAGACAGACAGAAAGTAGATACATACATGTACTGAAAGGAAAGATGCATCAGACAGATGGCCCACAATGAGCAATCAACAAATGCAAAGAGCAACTCAAAGTTGTTAACAAATAGAAAAACAGGGATAAAAAACTGAAGCGCAGCGATGCTGTATACCTTAGTTCTTCATCTCAACTGCGCGGTACAGGTAGCTAGACTTTGGGGCTTCAAAAAAGCCATTATGAATTTAGAAAAAACCCAGTCTGCGAAGCATCTGTGTTTGCAGACTCCTACAAGCTTTAGTAAAAAAGAAGAATGAAAAAAACCTTACTGTCAAGTGGTTGGGCCTTGGTGAACAGAAAATATTGTTACACAGGAGAGGGACATCAAGGAGAACTGGATGTAGGTAGAGTCTGGTAGGGTTGCTAGTTTGCGAAGATTCTATAGTTTGCGAAGACTGCAGTTTGCGAAGACTGCAGTTTGCGAAGACTGCAGTTTGCGAAGATTCTATAGTTTGTGAAGACTGCAGTTTGTGAAGACTGCAGTTTGCGAAGATTCTATAGTTTGTGAAGACTGCAGTTTGTGAAGACTGCAGTTTGCGAAGATTCTATAGTTTGTGAAGACTGCAGTTTGTGAAGACTGTAGTTTGCGAAGATTCTATAGTTTTTGAAGACTGCAGTTTGTGAAGACTGCAGTTTGCGAAGATTCTATAGTTTGTGAAGACTGCAGTTTGTGAAGACTGCAGTTTGCGAAGATTCTATAGTTTGTGAAGACTGCAGTTTGTGAAGACTGCAGTTTGCGAAGATTCTATAGTTTGTGAAGACTGCAGTTTGTGAAGACTGCAGTTTGCGAAGATTCTATAGTAGTCTTGTGAAGACTGTAGTTTGCGAAGATTCTATATTTTGTGAAGACTGCAGTTTGTGAAGATTCTGTAGTTTGTGAAGACTGTAGTTTGTGATGGCTGTAGTTTGTGATGACTGTAGTTTGTGATGACTAGTTTGTGATGACTGTAGTTTGTGATGAGTGTAGTTTGTGAAGACTGTAGTTTGTGATGACTGTAGTTTGATGACTGTAGTTTGTGATGACTGTAGTTTGTGAAGACTGTAGTTTGTGATGACTGAAGTTTGTGAAGACTGTAGTTTGTGATTACTGTAGTTTGATGGCTGTAGTTTGTGAAGATTCTGTAGATTGTGAAGACTGTAGTTTGTGAAGACTGTAGTTTGTGAAGACTGTAGTTTGTGATGACTGTAGTTTGTGATGACTAGTTTGTGATGACTGTAGTTTGTGATGAGTGTAGTTTGTGAAGACTGTAGTTTGTGATGACTGTAGTTTGATGACTGTAGTTTGTGATGACTGTAGTTTGTGAAGACTGTAGTTTGTGATGACTGAAGTTTGTGAAGACTGTAGTTTGTGATTACTGTAGTTTGATGGCTGTAGTTTGTGAAGATTCTGTAGATTGTGAAGACTGTAGTTTGTGAAGATTCTATAGTTTGTGAAGACTGTAGTTTGTGAAGACTGTAGTTTATGATGACTGTAGTTTGTGATGGCTGTAGTTTGCGAATACTGTAGTTTGTGATGAGTAGTTTGTGCAGACTGTAGTTTGTGAAGACTGTAGTTTGTGAAGACTGTAGTTTGTGAAGACTGTAGTTTGTGAAGACTGTAGTTTGTGAAGACTGTAGTTTGTGATGACTGTAGTTTGTGAAGACTGTAGTTTGTGATGACTGTAGTTTGTGAAGATTCTATAGTTTGTGAAGACTGCAGTTTGTGAAGACTGTAGTTTGTGATGACTAGTTTGTGATGAGTGTAGTTTGTGAAGACTGTAGTTTGTGAAGACTGTAGTTTGTGATTACTGTAGTTTGCGAATACTGTAGTTTGTGATGAGTAGTTTGTGATGACTGTAGTTTGTGAAGACTGTAGTTTGTGATGACTAGTTTGTGATGACTGTAGTTTGTGATGAGTGTAGTTTGTGAAGACTGTAGTTTGTGATGACTGTAGTTTGTGATTACTGTAGTTTGTGATTACTGTAGTTTGTGATGACTAGTTTGTGAAGACTGTAGTTTGTGATGACTAGTTTGTGAAGACTGTAGTTTGTGATGACTAGTTTGTGAAGACTGTAGTTTGTGATGACTAGTTTGTGATTACTGTAGTTTGTGATGACTAGTTTGTGAAGACTGTAGTTTGTGATGACTAGTTTGTGATAAGTGTAGTTTGTGATGACTGTGGTTTGTGATAAGTGTAGTTTGTGATGACTGTAGTTTGATGACTGTAGTTTGTGAAGACTGTAGTTTGTGATGACTGTAGTTTGTGAAGACTGTAGTTTGTGATGACTGTAGTTTGTGAAGATTCTATAGTTTGTGAAGACTGCAGTTTGTGATGACTGTAGTTTGTGAAGACTGTAGTTTGTGATGACTGTAGTTTGTGATGACTAGTTTGTGATTACTGTAGTTTGTGATGACTAGTTTGTGAAGACTGTAGTTTGTGATGACTAGTTTGTGAAGACTGTAGTTTGTGATGACTAGTTTGTGATGAGTGTAGTTTGTGATGACTGTAGTTTGTGAAGACTGTAGTTTGTGAAGACTGTAGTTTGCGAATACTGTAGTTTGTGAAGACTGTAGTTTGTGAAGATTCTATATATTGTGAAGAGGTCACACAGAAGTTATTATCATACATAACGCTAGTTAAAATTTTTAAGTCCAACATTCTAGTTCCAAATCTCCATGAAGAAGACTTCAGCAAGCTGGAGAAAAAAAAAAAAAAGAAGGTCGGGCCCGACTTAAGTGGCCCTCTAAATGCAGCCTCCTAACACTGCAGCAGGTCTTCATCCAATACTACAGGACACAAGAGCTGCTGGAATTGGCTGCCCTGCCGCGCAACCTGGCAGCTGTGAAGGATCCTTTAGAAGTCATTGATCCATATTATATAGCCCCCAGAGGCGCTGCTCAAGTCGCTTGGGAGTGGGGGGGGGGTTGAGGGAGAAAGAAAAAAGTTGCCAGAAAACAGCAGTTGCTGCTGCTGCTCCTGCAAGAAGAAGACCTGACCTACTCAACCGTCCAAACTGGGAGGCCAAAGAGCAAAAAAGTAGAGATTCTACAATACACATCAGTTGCGCATGTTACAGACAGTAACATGTCATGTCATAGGACTGGGTTAAATTCACAACCAGCATGGTCTCTCATGTTCCATAACAGCTGTTGATGACAAACAAAGCAATGCTTTCGCGACAGTCGATCCGCAGTCATGCCCGTTGGACGCTGAGTAATCACCATGGCAGATAATAAAAATAATGATTAATCACTCAGTAAAATATTAATCATGATAGATAATAGTCAAGATAATCAATCACCCACTTAAATGATAATAACGATGATTAATCACTCAGTTAAATGATAATTACGATGATCAATCACCCAGTTAGATGACAATCACGATGATTAATCACCCAGTTAGATGACAATCACGATGATTAATCACCCAGTTAGATGACAATCACGATAATCAATCACCCAGTTAGATGATAATCACGATAATCAATCACCCAGTTAGATGATAATCACGATAATCAATCACCCAGTTAGATGATAATCACGATAATCAATCACCCAGTTAGATGATAATCACGAAAATCAACCACCCAGTTAGATGACAATCACGATAATCAATCACCCAGTTAGATGATAATCACGATAATCAATCACCCAGTTAGATGATAATCACGATAATCAATCACCCAGTTAGATGATAATCACGATAATCAATCACCCAGTTAGATGATAATCACGACGATTAATCAATAAAGTTTATGCTTTCAATGATGATTCAATAATTAGTATTACAATTAAAATCAAAGATTGTTCTTACTGAACACTACTTATACTCTGCCAAATAGCTTACAACTGAGTTAATAACCACATTTACCTCTACAATATTCTAGACATAACTGTAACGAAAAAATGAAAATTAATTTTAACAGCATTTAAACAAACCAAATTGTTGGAGTAAAATTTTATTTATAAACTCAAGCGACAGCTGGTAAAGTTGACAGTCACGCTCAGCTTGCAATCGGTTAAAAACTTTATTTAACTATAATCCATATATAAAAAAAGCATAAAAACACGACTTTATTATACTACTTAGATAGTACTTAGTAGTATGTACACCAAATTTGATTACACAATTGACAAATTCGTATTAAAATAATTTGCAGTTTATTTATTTTACTACCGAGTATTGTAGCTATGCGTTATAGTTGAGATAGAAATGCAGGACTGACAACACAAACTGGGATTATAAGATATTGTGAAACATTTTCATGCGAACATGTGTAGGTATGGATTACCTTTAAGATGTTATTAGATGAGAATGGCAAAGCAATAAAAGATAATTATTGGGAGAAATCTAAGATGACTAGAACCCAGCTTCATCAACTATAATCGTTGTAGATATCCTTTGCACTCTGTTCAGATGGTCTAGATTTAGGCTACATACTACTATTAGTAACCCGAAACTATGCCTGATATTTATGCCTGTAGAGCGAATGCTACACCCAATTTTTTGTAAAAAAAACTTTTTGACAGCAGTTTTGCTTTTACACTACTATTAGTAGTTTTAGCCCAGACAGATCTTAGTAAAAGTAGTTGGGCTGCATGGGAGTCTCTCAAGGTAAAGAATTTCTTGTGTTTATTCTTTAATCTTTCATACTAGGATCAGGGAAGGTTAAGAAACTGCTGGCAAAAAAACCACGAGCTACTAAATTATTACCCTATTGGAACAAGAAGAGAAGATCGGGACGGAGTGAGGGAGCGGGAAAAAGGGGGGAGAAGAAGAGGGAGAGAGAGGGAAGGGGAGCTGAAGAGTGGGGAGGGGGGAGAGGGAGAGAGGAAGAGAAAGATGAAGATGAAGAGAGAGGGAGAGAGAGAGAAAGTGAGTTGCAGAGAGAGGGAGAGAAGGAGAGAGGAAAAGAAGAAGGGAAGGAGAGAGGGGAGAGAGGGAGAGAGAGAGGGGGAGAGAGGAAGAGAGAGGGAGAGAGGGAGAGAGGGAGAGGGAGAGAGGGAGAGAGGGAGAGAGAGAGAGTGAGAAAGAGAGGGAGGGAAAAAGGTAGAGAGGGAGAGGGAGGGAGGAAGGGAGGGAGGGAAAGAGGGAGAGGCGGAGGCAGGGAGGGAGAGAGGGAGAGGGAGATGGAAAGAGGGAGAGAGAGAGAGTGAGAAAGAGAGGGAGGGAAAAAGGTAGAGAGGGAGAGGGAGGGAGGAAGGGAGGGAGGGAAAGAGGGAGAGGCGGAGGCAGGGAGGGAGAGAGGGAGAGGGAGAGGGAAAGAGGGAGAGAGGGAGAGAGGGAGGGAGGGAAAGAGGGAGAGGCGGAGACAGGGAGAGAGAGAGGGAGAGAGGGAGAGAGAGGGGGGAGAGGGAAAGAGGGAAGGAGGGAGAGAGGGAGAGGGAGAGGGAGAGGGAGAGGGAGAAATAGGAAGAGGGAGAGAGGGAGCGGGATGGCAGCAGGCTGCATGCATGTGTAGTGTGTACTCAGATGTATACTTGGAAAGCCTAACGCAACTGCAGGGCCTCGGCAAGCCGTTTGAGATTCTCCACCGCCGATTCCACCAACAGTCGCAGCTCTGTCGAATCGTTCAAATTTCGTTTCAACGACGGCGTCACGTCTAAGCAGAAGTCCGGGCCGTACTGGGAGAAGAAGGAGTGCTCGGGGATGTCTTTGTCTAAGTCAACGCCAACAGCCAGGGCGGTGATGGCGGTCCACAGCTTGGCAGTTGACGGGAAATGATAGCCGCCACCGCCCAGGAGCAGCAGCGGCCGGCGGCTCTGCAGCAGCAGCTTCACGCAGTCCAGGTAGCCCGTCAGGGTGAGGTTAAAGATCTGCGGCGAGCGGCAATGCGGGGCAGGGATATAGCTGCGGGCTGGGGCGGCTGTGGAGCCAGGGGTCTGGGAGGCTGGCCCAGCAACTGAGAATCTGAGAGGCAGGTGGCCCAGCAACTGAGGATCTGGGAGGCTGGCCCAGCAACTGAGGATCTGGGAGGCAGGTGGCCCAGCAACTGAGGATCTGGGAGGCTGGCCCAGCAACTGAGGATCTGGGAGGCTGGCCCAGCAACTGAGAATTTGAGAGGCAGGTGGCCCAGCAACTGAGGATCTGGGAGGCTGGCCCAGCAACTGACACTCTGGGAGGCTGGCCCAGCAACCGAGGATCCGGGAGGGTAGCAACGGCCCAGCAACCCAGGATCCGGGAGGGTAGCAACGGCCCAGCAACCCAGGATCCGTGAGGGTAGCAACGGCCCAGCAACCCAGGATCCGGGAGGGTAGCAACGGCCCAGCAACCCAGGATCCGGGAGGGTAGCAACGGCCCAGCAACTCAGGATCCGGGAGGGTAGCAACGGCCCAGCAATCCAGGATACGGCCCGGCACGCCAACCTTGAACTCGTCTGTTGCCAGGGCATCGGCGCCGCACTGACACACCACGGCGCCGGGATCGAAGGCTTCAAAGGCGGCGTCAATCACGGCGGCAAAGCTGGCAGCGAACTGGGCATCGCTGACGCCCTCTTTGAGCGGCACATTGACGCTGGCGAAG
This sequence comes from Macrostomum lignano, assembly GCA_002269645.1. Taxonomy (NCBI): domain Eukaryota; kingdom Metazoa; phylum Platyhelminthes; family Macrostomidae; genus Macrostomum; species Macrostomum lignano. The sequence continues at coordinate 324,202 of NIVC01000082.1, read as the reverse complement.
CGACCGGGCCCTGCGCCGATGTCGTCGGAGTCGCCGCTGCCAGGAAAGAAGCCGTCAGCCCGATAGTGGAATGACACCTGCCAATCAATCAACGGGTTTGAATAGGCACTTAATGTCAGATTGGTAGATAACACTAAACAGAGCACTAAGTCGCATTCTTAGGATGTCAGATAGGGCGCCTGAGACAGATTTGTAGAATGTCAGATACGGCGCCAAAGACACATTTTCAGAATATCAGATAGGGCGCCAAAGACACATTTGTAGAATGTCAGATAGGGCGCCTAAGACACATTCTCAGAATATCAGATACGGCGCTAAAGACACATTTTCAGAATGTCAGATAGGGCGCCAAAGACACATTTTCAGAATGTCAGATAGGGCGCCTGAGACACATTATCAGAATATCAGATACGGCGCTAAAGACACATTTTCAGAATATCAGATAGGGCGCCTGAGACACATTTGTAGAATGTCAGATAGGGCGCCTAAGATGCATTCTTAGAATATCAGATAGGGCGCCTAAGATACATTTGTAGAATATCAGATAGAGCGCCTGAGACACATTCTTAGGATGTCAGATAGGGCGCCTGAGACACATTCTTAGAATGTCAGACATGGCGCCAGCACCAACCGTCAGAATCCCAGCCGAGTAGTAGAACGCCTCCTCAACCCCGTCGCCGTGGTGCAAGTCCAAATCAATGTACATAACCCGATCGTAGCGCTTCTTCAACTCCAACACGCCGTACACGATATCGTTGATGTAGCAGAAACCGGAAGCTTCGTCCCGTTTAGCGTGATGCCAACCGCCAGTCCAGTTGATGGCCACGTCGAACTGTCCAGCTGACAGGGCCTCGGCCGCAGCCACGGTTGCCCCGGCAACTAACGAAGCGATGTCGAACGCGCCGCGAACTGGCGGACAATCGTAGGCGAAGCCGAATTCTAACAGATCCGAGTCAAGCTCGTCGGCTTCAAGATCGGCGCTGCTCACTCGTTTTAATGCCGACAGATAGGCCTCGGAGTGAAAGCCGAGCAGTGCAGACTCTGGCAGGGGTTTCAAATCCGATAGCACGGTTAATCGGTCCAACAGTTTGTAGGCGTGAATCAGCGAATGCACCAGAACTGATCGGCCGCGCACTTTTGGCAGCTGAGCGCTCAGCTCAACAAGTTGGCGACTGTAGGCCAGAGCGACTCGCCTGTCGCGTACAGCCGATGCAGGGACTGCCGCCTGGAATTGGGTTCCGTGTCTGACTGGTTAGGTTCCGTGTCTGACTATTTGGGTTCCGCGTCTAACTGGTTTGGGTTCCGTGTCTGACTGGTTTGGGTTCCGTGTCTGACTGGTTTGGGTTCCGTGTCTGACTATTTGGGTTCCGCGTCTGACTGGTTTGGGTTCCGTGTCTGACTGGTTTGGGTTCCGCGTCTGACTGGTTTGGGTTCCGCGTCTGACTGGTTTGGGTTCCGTGTCTGACTGGTTGGGTTCCGTGTCTGACTATTTGGGTTCCGCGTCTGACTGGTTTGGGTTCCGTGTCTGACAGGTTTGGGTTCCGTTTCTGACTGCTTGCGTTCTGCTTGCGGGGTAGAAGTTCGCTATAGTTTCCATGTACAGAAAGTACAGAAGTATCCCATGTACCACGTGTGCAGGCAGAAAATAGCTTAATATATTGCCCCACGGCTACCAAAGTCATTATAGTTCATATTTTCAACTATAGAAAATAAATTAGTTTAACAAACACTATATTGACATAATTCAAAACAACTTGAGCGCACAGACTTGAATATTTTGAAATGCAATAAAAGTGTCTAAGCTTTAATTTAATTGCATTCGATGGACACTAACCACAGCAACATTAGTCTTACCAAGTGCAAAAAAACCAAAGTACGAGTACAATTCAAACATTCCTCTAAGCGACATATTTGTAACATATTTAGATTTCCGACGACAAACGAAGGACGTAATAAAAACATTTGGATTTTAGCGCATGACAGCATAGGCTATTCTGTGAAAAATCGATCGATTTTTGTATGACGTCAGATGCTATTTTTAGAAAGATGCCCTATCAGAATCATCGATCGATTTCCACGTGACGTAAGATTCTATATTCAAAAACATCGATTTATTTCTGCATGACGTCAGATGCTATATTTAGAATTATCGATCGATTTTCACGTGAAGTCAGATGCTATATTTAGAAACATCGTTTTAGTTCCACGTGACGTGAAGCCAGAAGCTATATTTAGAAACATCGATTGATTTCCTCATGATGTTAGATAATTATTTTTAAAACACTAATAATCTTTCGCATGTGACACAAGATGATGTTTTTAGAAGCGTAAGAAAGCACTTTTTTCGCATATAAACAAGAACAGCATTGTAGTCTAAGACGGGCAGTGATGAAACGATCTAGGAAACGGCACCAGCTCTTTCACCGACGTGCTACCGCCTACTAGAAATCTGAGAAATCGATCCACGCCCAGTCCGTAGCCGCCGTGAGGCGCGCTACCGAATCTGCGCAGTTCCAGATACCAATGCAGACGTTCTACGGAAGACTCCAATAGTTGATGACGCTTAATCGACTGGTTCAATCGAGTCGAGTCTGACTCGCGAACGCTACCGCCGAGTACTTCACCAACGCCTGGCAACAATAGGTCGAAACTAGCAGACAGTCCCGGACTCGATTCTGCGCAGTAGAACGGTCGGGATTTGACTGGGAAATCGGTGACAAAAACGGGAATATTGCCGCACAGTTGGACTAGCGCCAACTCGTGTTCTCGTCGAAGATCCGGCATGCCCATAGTCGGCGGCACTTTGAATTCGCCCGTCTTCTCCATCAGAGCTTTGACAGCATCGGCAAATGTTAAACGTGCAAAAGATTTCGATAGAAGGTTCTCGATTGCTGACAAATTGTTGTCACTGTCAGAGTCTTCGTGATTAGCTAATTTAGACAGATCCTCGGGACACTGGGAGATTACCTGCAAGTTTGCAGTTTGAGTCATTTCATCTGATTCTATCTCTAGTTTGAGTCCAATTCTAACTATCCCTATCCCTAAACTTCTATCCCTATCCCTAAACTTAGTCAGCTTCCCTGAGTTAAGCCAGATTCTATCCTTAATCTCAGTTGGATTCTATCCCTAAATTTAGCCGGATTCTATCCCCGAATGAAGCCAGATTCTATCCTTAATTTCAGTTGGATTCTATCCTTAAATTAAGCCAGATTCTATCCTTAATTTCAGTTGGATTCTATCCTTAAATTAAGCCAGATTCTATCCTAAATCTCAGTTGGATTCTATCCCTAAATTAAGCCAGATTCTATCCTTAAATTCAGTTGGATTCTATCCCTAAATTTAGCCGGATTCTATCCCCGAATGAAGCCAGATTCTATCCTTAATTTCAGTTGGATTCTATCCTTAAATTAAGCCAGATTCTATCCTAAATCTCAGTTGGATTCTATCCCTAAATTAAGCCAGATTCTATCCTTAAATTCAGTTGGATACCATACCTAAATTTAGCCGGATTCTATCCCCGAATGAAGCCAGATTCTATCCTTAATTTCAGTTGGATTTTATCCTTAAATTAAGCCAGATTCTATCCTAAATCTCAGTTGGATTCTATCCCTAAATTAAGCCAGATTCTATCCTTAAATTCAGTTGGATTCTATCCCTAAATTTAGCCGGATTCTATCCCCGAATGAAGCCAGATTCTATCCTTAATTTCAGTTGGATTCTATCCTTAAATTAAGCCAGATTCTATCCTAAATCTCAGTTGGATTCTATCCCTAAATTAAGCCAGATTCTATCCTTAAATTCAGTTGGATTCTATCCCTAAATTTAGCCGGATTCTATCCCCGAATGAAGCCAGATTCTATCCTTAATTTCAGTTGGATTCTATCCTTAAATTAAGCCAGATTCTATCCTAAATCTCAGTTGGATTCTATCCCTAAATTAAGCCAGATTCTATCCTTAAATTCAGTTGGATTCTATCCCTAAATTTAGCCGGATTCTATCCCCGAATGAAGCCAGATTCTATCCTTAATTTCAGTTGGATTCTATCCTTAAATTAAGCCAGATTCTATCCTAAATCTCAGTTGGATTCTATCCCTAAATTAAGCCAGATTCTATCCTTAAATTCAGTTGGATTCTATCCCTAAATTTAGCCGGCTTCTATCCCGAATGAAGCCAGATTCTATCCTTAATTTCAGTTGGATTCTATCCTTAAATTAAGCCAGATTCTATCCTAAATCTCAGTTGGATTCTATCCCTAAATTAAGCCAGATTCTATCCTTAAATTCAGTTGGATTCTATCCCTAAATTTAGCCGGATTCTATCCCCGAATGAAGCCAGATTCTATCCTTAATTTCAGTTGGATTCTATCCTTAATTAAGCCAGATTCTATCCTAAATCTCAGTTGGATTCTATCCTTAAATTAAGCCAGATTCTATCCTAAAATTCAGTTGGATTCCATACCTAAATTTAGCCGGATTCTATCCCCGAATGAAGCCAGATTCTATCCTTAATTTCAGTTGGATTCTATCCTTAAATTAAGCCAGATTCTATCCTAAATCCCAGTTGGATTCTATCCCTAAATTAAGCCAGATTCTATCCTTAAATTCAGTTGGATTCTATCCCTAAATTTAGCCGGATTCTATCCCCGAATGAAGCCAGATTCTATCCTTAATTTCAGTTGGATTCTATCCTTAAATTAAGCCAGATTCTATCCTAAATCTCAGTTGGATTCTATCCCTAAATTAAGCCAGATTCTATCCTTAAATTCAGTTGGATTCTATCCCTAAATTTAGCCGGATTCTATCCCCGAATGAAGCCAGATTCTATCCTTAATTTCAGTTGGATTCTATCCTTAAATTAAGCCAGATTCTATCCTAAATCTCAGTTGGATTCTATCCTTAAATTAAGCCAGATTCTATCTTTAATCTCAGTTGGATTCTATCCTTAAATTAAGCCAGATTCTATCCTTAATCTCAGTTGGATTCTATCCCTAAATTAAGCCAGATTCTATCTTTAATCTCAGTTGGATTCTATCCTTAAATTAAGCCAGATTCTATCCTAAATTCAGTTGGATTCTATCCTTAAATTAAGCCAGATTCTATCCTTAATCTCAGTTGGATTCTATCCTTAAATTAAGCCAGATTCTATCCTTAATCTCAGTTGGATTCTATCCTTAAATTAAGCCAGATTCTATCTTTAATCTCAGTTGGATTCTATCCTTAAATTAAGCCAGATTCTATCCTTAATCTCAGTTGGATTCTATCCCTAAATTAAGCCAGATTCTATCTTTAATCTCAGTTGGATTCTATCCTTAAATTAAGCCAGATTCTATCTTTAATCTCAGTTGGATTCTATCCTTAAATTAAGCCAGATTCTATCTTTAATCTCAGTTGGATTCTATCCTTAAATCAAGCCAGATTCTATCCTAAATCTCAGTTGGATTCTATCCTTAAATTAAGCCAGATTCTATCCTTAATCTCAGTTGGATTCTTAGGGATCCAATTTTTCCGGATTCTATTTCTAAATTAATCTAGTCTATCCCTAAACTTAGCCAGAGTCTATCCCTAAATTAATCTAGAGTCTATCCCTAAATTTAGTCAATCGTATCCCTAAGAAAAAAGCAGATAAAATACAGGCACAAATCTTACACAATTAGCCGCAGTTTTCAAAAGCCATTCAACGTGATTGCACAGAGCATCTGTGGAATCTAATTCCGTAGCCTCAGCCTCTAGCATAGAGAACTCGGCCAGGTGATAAGTAGTGAGGGATTTCTCTGCTCGAAACGCCCTTGCCAAACAGTAGACGCGAGACAGGCCCAGAGCCAGCGCCTCCAGGTGCAGCTGCGAGGACACGGTCAGATGAACCGGCGAGCGGAAAAATGACTCCGAATCTGCTAGGCGGAAAGTTTCGCCGGCGCCTTCGCAGTCGTTGCTGGTTAGTACTGGGGCTTCTACCTTCCGGGGATAATGATGGAAGTTGATGCTTTATACATGTAGGGTAGAATTCTTAGAAGCAGTTAACGAGATAGAGGGAGAAGGGAGACGGGTGGAAGAGAGGGAGAGAAGGGTAGAGGGGGAGGGTAGAAGAGACGGGTAGAGGGGTAGAAAAGATGGGGAGAGGGGTAGAAGAGGGGGAGAGGGGTAGAAGAGAGGGGGAGAGGGGTAGAAGAGAGGGGGAGAGGGGTAGAAGAGGGGGGAGAGGGGTAGAAGAGAGGGGGGAGAGGGGTAAAAGAGAGGGGGAGAGGGGTAAAAGAGAGGGGGGAGAGGGGTAAAAGAGAGGGGGGAGAGGGGTAGAAAAGACGGGGAGAGGGGTAGAAGAGAGGGGGAGAGGGTAGAAGAGATGGGGAGAGAGTAGAAGAGACAGGCAGAGGGGTAGAAGAGAGGGGAGAGGGGTAGAAGAGACGGGGAGAGGGGTAGAAGAGAGGGGAGAGGGGTAGAAGAGACGGGGAGAGAGTAGAAGAGAGGGGGAGAGGGTAGAAGAGACGGGGAGAGAGTAGAAGAGACGGGGAGAGGGGTAGAAGAGACGGGGAGAGAGTAGAAGAGACGGGGAGAGGGGTAGAAGAGACGGGGAGAGAGTAGAAGAGAGGGGGAGAGGGGTAGAAGAGGGGAGAGGGGTAGAAGAGACGGGGAGAGAGTAGAAGAGAGGGGGAGAGGGGTAGAAGAGGGGGAGAGGGGTAGAAGAGGGGGAGAGGGGTAGAAGACGGGGAGAGAGTAGAAGAGACAGGGTAGAACAGACAAGTAGGCGGCAGAAGAGCATGGACCATAATAGCGCTCTGCCGATATGTATCGAAAACCAATACAGACAGGCAATCAGACTTCACCTCAAGATAGTGGCGCTCGTCAAGTGCCGACCGCAGCGCCCGGTTCAATGCGGCGCGCAGCCGGCAGACGGCCTGAAAGCCGGCCAGTCTGGGACGCAGATGCGGACTCTGTCTAGCGGTGTCCGGCCGCTGCTCCTGGTGGAAGCTCAGACCGGATGCCCGGTCGGCCGGGCCGGTCACAGCGAGACTGCTAGCTTGAAGTTCCAAGCCGTTAGCGGCTCGATCAGTGGCGGAGAGGCGGCCGACAACTCTCAAGCAGGTGTCCGCTGAGACATCGGCGGGCAGGAGCTCGGATGGCGAGACTACAATCTGAGTTGCAAAGGTTTTTATTGGTTATACTATATGTAACTGCAGTACTGTACTACTGTATGCATACAATTGTACCATTGATTGCGTAGTTACCACTCCTTATCCTTTTGTAACTAACCGCAGCTCCAGTTTCTACTCATAGCTCATGCATACCTAGCCACCTCACTACTTCTACACTTCACTCACTACCTCTTCACCTCATCACTCACTACTTCTCCACTTCATTCACTACCTCTCCACATCATTCACTACCTCTCTACCTCACTCACTACTTCTCCACCTCACTCACTACCTGTCTACTCACTCACTTCCTCCCCACCTCACTCACTACCTCCCACCTCACTCACTACCTCCCACCTCACTCACTACCTCTCAATCTCACTCACTACCTCTCCACCTCACTCACTACCTCTCCACCTCACTCACTACCTCTCCACCTCAATCACTACCTCTCCACCTCACTCATTACTTCTCCACCTCACTCACTACCTCTTCACCTCACTCACTACCTCTTCACCTCACTCACTACCTTTCCATCTCATTCACTACCTCTCTACCACTACCTCTCTACCTCTCTACCTCACTCTCTACCTCTCACCTCACTCACTACTCTCCACCTCACTCACTACCTCTCCACCTCACTCACTACTCTCCACCTCACTCACTACCTCTTCACCTCACTCACTATCTCTCCACTTCACTCACTACCTATTCACCTCACTCACTACTTCTCCACCTCACTCACTACCTCTCCACCTCACTCACTACCTCTCCACCTCACTCACTACCTCTCCACCTCACTCACTACCTCTCCACCTCACTCACTACCTCTCCACCTCACTCACTACCTTTCCATCTCATTCACTACCTCTCTACCACTACCTCTCTACCTCTCTACCTCACTCTCTACCTCTCACCTCACTCACTACTCTCCACCTCACTCACTACCTCTCCACCTCACTCACTACCTTTCCATCTCATTCACTACCTCTCTACCACTACCTCTCTACCTCTCTACCTCACTCTCTACCTCTCACCTCACTCACTACTCTCCACCTCACTCACTACCTCTCCACCTCACTCACTACTCTCCACCTCACTCACTACCTCTTCACCTCACTCACTATCTCTCCACTTCACTCACTACCTCTTCACCTCACTCACTACTTCTCCACCTCACTCACTACCTCTCCACCTCACTCACTACCTCTCCACCTCACTCACTACCTCTCCACCTCACTCACTACCTCTCCACCTCACTCACTACCTCTCCACCTCACTCACTATCTCCCACCTCACTCATTACCTGTCTACTCACTCACTTCCTCTACACCTCACTCACTACCTCTCAATCTCACTCACTACCTCCCACCTCACTCAATACCTGTCCACTCACTCACTTCCTCTCTCATTCACTACCTCTCTCTCACTCACTACCTCTCTCGTTCCCTACCTCTCTCATTTACTACGAGCTACCTCTTTCATTCACTTTCACTCTTTCGTTCACCATCTCATTCTACTTATTGACTACTTTTATTTCTAAAGTATATGCATCTTAACTACCAAATCAACCCCATCTTCCAGCATGCTGAATTTATAGATCCCGCATACTAGATAACAAGATTAAGAACTAAACTAACCTGCAGGGTTTTATGAGTAGTACCATCGCCCAACTCGATGAAGCTAACTTTTTTCTGACGTCTGAGGCTTCGCACCCAGCCTACTAAACTGACTTCACCAGTTTCTTCGAAGCCTTCTTGAGTGTCCGCTCGATTTTCACCATTAGCCAATTGAGAAGAATGCTCAATAAAAGTCTGCTTCAAGCAGACTCGACGGCTGCTTCCGCTGAAGCAACGACGCCAAACAATGGCGGCTAACAATGGAGCAGGTTTGAAATGCTGCAAAAGAAAAGACATCAACGCGGGGGAAAAGAGCGATTCGAGTAATGATGGCGGAAACATTTATAGCGGAAGTAGAGGCGTCTAAACCGGAAGTAGAGGCGTCTAAACCGGAAGTAGAGGCGTCTAAACCGGAAGTAGGGGCGCCTAAACCGGAAGTAGGGACGCGTAAACTAGAAGTAGGGGCGCCTAAACCGGAAGTAGGGGCGCCTAAACCGGAAGTAGGGGCGCCAAAACCGGAAGTAGGGGCGTCTAAACCGGAAGTAGGGGCGCCTAAACCAGAAGTAGGGGTCCTGACTTGCTTCTAGGGAAGATCTGTCTAAAAAGGAACTAATAAAAAAGTTATCTTGATCAATTATAGTAAAACGGCAAATAAAATGCGTGAAAAAAATTTGAAATACGCTTGTGACAACCTATTTCTTGTTTTATTTTTGCATTTTTAACAGCAGCAATTTAAGCGTTTATACAAAATAAATTAAAACATTAGCGTAATAACACTCAAATGTTGAAACACTTATTAGCACATAATACACTTGACTTGTGCCATTTAAAGTCCATTCCATCCAATTAACAGACTTGATTAACAAAGACTATTCCATCCAATTAACAGGCTTGATTAACAAAGACTATTCAAACCAATCAACAGGCTTGATTAACAAAGACTATTTCATCCAGTCAACTGACTTGATTAACAAAGACTATTTCATCCAGTCAACTGACTTGATTAACAAAGACTATTCAATCCAATCAATAGACTTGACTACTTCAATAAAGACCATTCTATTCAGTCAATAGACTTGACTTACAAAGATCATTCATATAATCAATAGACTTGACTACTTCAATAAAGACCATTCTATTCATTCAATAGACTTGACTTACAAAGACCATTCATATAATCAAAGACTCGACTAACAAAGACCATCCATCCAATGAATAGACTTCACTAAAACCATCCATCCAATCAATAGACTTGACTAACAAAGACCATCCATTCAATCAAATGGCTTGATTAACAAAGACCATTGTTTCGAACAAGACACGATAAATAGGAGTCAAATTAGGCACAAGAGTCCAACGTGACGGTAAACTTCAACTCTTCACCAGCATCAACATCGGCGAGACTCTCCACCAAGCCATCCTTGACACCAACTGGCAGCAAAGTAACTTCAATATCTAAATCTCGGGAATTGAGCCGATTCGGACTAAGGCAAACCTGACCACTTAACCGACTGTCAATGCTAACTGGAACGCTGCGCGGCAGCCAAACCAGAGTCTGCTGCCAGTGAGTCGGTTCGCTAAATGGCGACGTACTCAACCTAGTATTGGAACCTGGGAATTCAACGTCGAACCATAGACAAAAAGCGTCTAAATTAGCGCACTGAATGGCGTCCAATTGAAATGTGCCGCTAGTGGCTTGCCCGCTAGCCAACTCTGATTTGGTCAGGCTAGCTAAATTCAAGCAGAACAGAGTGGCTGAATCCGTGATCAGATGACTAGTATCTTCAACCAGAGCAACGGAAGGCCTGGATCGTTTCTGAAGTTCAATCGCGTCAACTATGGGTGTCATATTGCAGCCGTACAATCTGCCTAGCAAGTCCATGTCCTCATCTAATACAGAAGAATTATCCGCATCAGGCTGGTCGCCACAAGTATAGCCGGCAATAAACAGTCGAGCCCGATTTGGAAACATCTGCACTTCAAAACCGTCGTCAATTTCGCGAAGCAATCGATCGCGAGCGTCCAGCACTGAGCTGAGCATGTTCTCATACAGCAGACAGTAGCCCATCCATTCGCTAACAAGGAACTCGGCCCGGCCACCATCGCATGGTAGTTCATTAAGCGACTCAGCTCTGCAGCCAATCACAACAGCTTTGCCTGAATCAAGGTGGCCATTAGCGCGAAGAAATTCCCTAGCTACCGAGCACATGCCCGCAGCCGCCTCCAGGCCATAGACAACTCTAGCACCGGCCTCGCAAGCGAAATGAGTCAGTATGCCGCTGCCGCAGCCGATGTCTATGCCGATTCTACGATAGACCAAACGATAAGCGCGCATGAGGGCGAGGCGATAAGCTAAAGTTCTAACTCTATCAGCCAGCATAGTAGCGTGAACTTCTAAACACTGATATGAATCAAAATAAGCTGCATCCTGCTTATCGACTCTATCGCTACAGGTGCCATTAGGATTAGCGTTGCCAGTTTCTGATTGGCGTCCAATTGGCGATCGGGAACAGCTTCGTGACTGCTTAGCAACCGAAACAGCATGCTGCTGCTTTGGCGCCAATTCAAACGAGGCAATTCTGTCGGCTGTTTCCATGAAATAAAGAAATTTATAAATTTGTCAATATTGTCACAATTAAAACAACAAAACTGTTTAGATACTACTTACTAAATAGTAGCATTGTAATAATAGAAATGATTTCAACTAAACAATTACATTTGAGTCACATGAGCATTAACCAACGAAAATAAAATAATTTTGGCATTAAGCATTTCAATGATATATTTTCAACATTTATAGTGTTTAAAGCAATATTTGACACCTTAGAGAACGCAATAAATTACTAAATTAGTAGTCACTTAAACACACGGAGAAAAGAAATACAGTATAATTCAGTTAAAATATTGTAACAATAAAAATAAATGAGCACTCAGTCCCTCACTTCATCGCTCACTTGCTCAAAAACTAAAAGATAAGCTTGCATTTTGAAGGCAATGAACGCTGAGAAAAAAAACACAAATTTTGGGGTTTGCAGGTACATTTCTCTACTGGTCACGCATAGTAGTCAAGCAGTGTCAAAGTATTTTATACATCTCTAATTATGTTTAAAAATAACACAAAGTTTCTACGTTTGATTACGACTTGAGGGAAGGGGAGAGAGGGAGAGGAGGAGGGGGAAGAGGGAGAGAGGGAAGAAGAGAAAGAGGGAGATTGACTAAGAGGGAGAAGGGAGAGAGTGAGGGAGAGAGAGGGGGGAGAGGGATAGGGAAGAGGGAGAGGGAGGAGAGGGAGCAGCGGGAGGGATAGGAGTGAGAGGGAGAGGGAGAAAGAGGGAGAAGGAGAGAGAGGGAGAAACGAGAGAAATGAGAGATATAGGGAGAGAGGGAAAAGGAGAAAGGGGAGTGAAAGAGGGAGAGTGAGAAGAGAGATAAGGGAGAAAAGAGGAAGAGGTGGGGCAGATTGATGCAGAGGTCACAGCCCTATCAGTTTATGGGTAAAAGTCAACATGAACCAGGCTGCCAGAAGTCCACCCAGTCCCGTGAGGATCTAAAATACAACCTATTACAGTTCAGTACAGTAAAATGCACTGACCCAGGCAATTGCAAATATAGATGTGAAGAAAATTTAAAACTGTCATAAAACATCCTGATTAAGTTAAAATTGAAGCAATGTAAAATAGATCACAAAAATTGATGTTTCCTTCAATTTATACATTACTGGAACAAACAATAGCAACAAGAGAAAAATAGTTGAATGCCCTAATTATTAAGATGACGAGGCATTTGTCTAATTACTCCCGCTGTTTACCCGGTCCCACTAGCGCACGGGAGACGAACACGAGTAAACACAAAATACCGACAAAGGTGTGGCCAATGCTCAGAAGATAGGGAAGGATTCTGAGTCTCAGCTTCTGTGCAGATTGCGGCCAAGAACGCTGCGAACGTCGTTGACGAATCGCAGCGAATCCAGCACAGGCAGCAGGGCCAGCAGGGCCGTGTCCGAACTGTCCGAAAACCAGGACGATATGGGGATTGCGTTGTCTGAAGGGCAGGCGGGTAGGAAATGGATTAGTCTGACAATAGTCTCAGAGTTGAGTCTTACAATAGAGGCGTGGAAACGGTAAGACGAACATGGACTAGATGAAAAACTCGAGGACAGGCACTGAGACAGGCACTGAGACAGGCACTGAGACAGACACTGAGACAGGCACTGAGACAGGCACTGAGACAGGCACTGAGACAGGCACTCAGACAGACACTGAGACAGGTACTAAGGCAGACAGGCAGGTAGACTCAGACAGACCCACAGCCAGGAGTTTAATAAGCGTCACCAAGCAGCCAAAGGCGCACCTGGAAAGAGCCGATAAGCCCCAGGTGAGTTGTCCAATATAAACACGGAGCTCAGATCGGGCGATATAGAGGTCAAACTTTTAGTGAAGCCTCCGTTGTCCACCTGGCAGTCCTGTCGATAGTAGCCTCTGCTAAACATCTTTCGCCCGTTATCTAATCGTTGTGAGACGGCCTCCCCGTAGATCTGCAGCGAGGCGGTAAAGATCACCAAATCGAACCACTGGCTGACAACGTCCAGAAAGAAGTCAACGTGAGGCCGCTTGCGCACAAAGAAGCGTACATTATGGCGCTCGATTCGGACCTGGAAAATTAGGTGGGAATATACGGAGCAGACTGAAGCAGATCTAGAATATAAGATCTGAGATCTGGGATCTAGAATTTGGGATCTGGGATCTAGGATCTGGGATCTAGGATCTGGGATCTAGGATCTAGGATCTGGGATCTAGGATCTGGGATCTAGGATCTGGGATCTAGGATCTGGGATCTAGGATCTGGGATCTAGGATCTGGGATCTGGGATCTGGGATCTGGGATCTAGGATCTGGGATCTAGGATCTGGGATCTAGGATCTAGGATCTGGGATCTAGGATCTGGGATCTAGGATCTGGGATCTAGGATCTGGGATCTAGGATCTGGGAACTGGGATCTGGGATCTAGGATCTGGGAACTGGGATCTGGGATCTAGGATCTGGGATCTAGGATCTAGGAACTGGGATCTGGGATCTAGGATCTGGGATCTAGGATCTGGGATCTAGGATCTAGGATCTAGGATCTGGGATCTAGGATCTGGGATCTGGGATCTAGGATCTGGGATCTAGGATCTGGGATCTAGGATCTAGGATCTAGGATCTGGGATCTAGGATCTGGGATCTAGGATCTGGGATCTAGGATCTGGGATCTAGGATCTGGGATCTAGGATCTGGGATCTAGGATCTGGGATCTAGGATCTGGGATCTAGGATCTGGGAACTGGGATCTGGGATCTAGGATCTGGGAACTGGGATCTGGGATCTAGGATCTGGGATCTAGGATCTAGGAACTGGGATCTGGGATCTAGGATCTGGGATCTAGGATCTGGGATCTAGGATCTAGGATCTAGGATCTGGGATCTAGGATCTGGGATCTGGGATCTAGGATCTGGGATCTAGGATCTGGGATCTAGGATCTAGGATCTAGGATCTGGGATCTAGGATCTGGGATCTAGGATCTGGGATCTAGGATCTGGGATCTAGGATCTAGGATCTGGGATCTAGGATCTGGGATCTAGGATCTAGGATCTAGGATCTAGGATCTAGGATCTAGGATCTGGGATCTAAGATCTGGGATCTAAGATCTGGGACCTAGGATCTGGGATCTAGGATCTGGGATCTAAGATCTGGGACCTAGGATCTGGGATCTAGGATCTGGGATCTAGGATCTAGTGTTTTAAATCTGAGATACTCAAGCAGGATTAATAATCTAGGATCAAGGATAAGCCTTTACTTAGATTCAAACTGACCTGCACAGAAAAGTCAAATGGTGGTCGAGATTGAGTCCCCAATTGCACTAGACCGTCATGTTGCGAGTGAATCAGCGTCTCATCCAGATCTAGCACCAAAATCTTTCGTTTTACTCGACCTGTAAAAAGGGGGTTTTAGGCAATTCCAATTCAATAACATTAAAATAGCTATGAATTTATACAGTAAAGCAATGACAACATACTTAATCGAAGCTTGGAATGTGGAGACAAAGGCGCAATGTCATATCTTATTGTTCTGTACTGTTGAATCTACAACAAAATAGTTTAATATGTGCCAATTACATCAAATTACATTAGTTTTAATGAAAATATAATTTGTAGTAGGCAATACTTGCAGTTTTAGAAAAATGCCTTTTTACACAGCATCATCTCTTCAAGTTATGTTACATGCAGCGTGTAAACAAACTGCAATAGGCTTCGTTTTTATTAAACTAACTTTCTTAGAAATGTTCAAATTCAAAAACTCTATTACTTTGTTTTACTGTACAAATATTATAAATATTCTGTATATTTCATATATTTTTATATGTTGCTTTGTTTAAAACAGTAAGAAAACTTTACTATAAAAGGAAGCCAATTGAGGGCCAGGAAAAAAATAAAACTTGTTATGCTTGTTTTGAAATTGTTCTAGTTCAGCTATTCAAAGCCTTTTACTTTGTGTGTCTGTGTGAGATGAAAGTCAAATCAGCCTCAGGGCTTGTTTTTGCTTGTGTTACTTATTTTGAGTAGTAAATAGCAACTTAGGAATAGCCCCAAGATTGGGAGAGTTCAATCCATTCTTAGAGAATGAGACATTCAGATTTAGAATCTGAGAAATTGCCTTTAGAAGGCAGAAATCCTACAACAGGATAGAGTAATCTAGACTCAGAGTCTACGGAACCCATCTCAGGCAGAATACCCAGCGAGTAAGCTGTGACCCTCTGATCCCAGGAATGCCTAGGACTGAGAGAATAAAAATTGTTAAGAGGAGTATAAAGATAAGATAGATAGTGCCATAAGACCACTCAGGCCAGTAGATAAATACATGTATTACCAGTAGATATATATGCTACTAGAAGTATAATATCTATAAAAGTATAAGTATTATATCAGGAACTATTAGTATAACTTTAGAGATTTATTGGAGAGATTTTGATAGAGAAAAGTTAGCCCTGTGACAACTTGGTAGCAGTTTGTAAGATTATATTAGGGATAGAAGTGTAGTGAGCCGCTAGTTTATGGTTAGGCGTCGCCCTTGTCAGCCGTTCCCTTGCCCTCCCTTTGGGTTGCTGTCTGCCGCTGGTCAGCTTCCCACCCTCCTTTCGCTTGCCTGTTGCCCCTGTGTCCTTTCCGCCCTGCTGCGTTTCCATTCTTAGCCCTTAGTCTCTCGACTGTGGGCTGTCTCTGTTTCGCTCCCGTCCCATTTTCCCTGTCTTGTGAGCAAGTCACATGACAGTTCTTGCGTTCTTTGAGTCTTAAAGTGCAGTAAACATGTTTACTGCACTTGTTGGCCCTGTTTACCGGGTGAGTCACGTGCTTTCGGACCCCTCCCTTCTCTAAGGAGAGGAGTGACTCATGTTGCTAAAAATAGCAACTGAGTCACAGCCACGTGTACTCTGGCCGGGGACCTCAAGTGATGTCAGTTCTAAAAATAGAACAAGTCACGAGGTCTTCCGCACGCTTGTACCCTGCCCAAGACTCTCGAGTGACGTCAGTTCTAAAAATAGAACAAGTCACGAGGTCTTGTGCGCGGGCGTTTCCCGGCTATAAATAGGAGCTCTCTCCCCCTTGTTTCTGTCAGGAGTTTCTGCTTAATGTCAGTTCTTGATTCCCGAGTTCTAAGACCCGTGTGCGTTAGCGTCTGAACTGAGCGCCCGACTGCGTTTATTGAATCCGTTCTTATTGGTCTATCTGAGACCCGACCAAGCCAGCCTACGAGAGACTAACTCAGCCCTCCTTCCGCCATCCAAGCCCGGCAGGTACTGCTGACGAGACGCCTAGTACGTTGAACTGCAATTCTGCACTAGGTGCTGTGTTCGTTGACTTCGTTATTTTGTTCCGACGGGAAGCTCACCTCACCGAAGGCCGAGACCTGAAGGAACTGGTGGCAGCACTACCTACGCTACTAAAGTTAAGAAGGCTTCTAAGTGAGAGGACGGAGCCCAAGTCACTGCCCTGTACAACAGGACAACCACAGGTACAACACTGGTGGCAGCAGTGGGATTCAAAGACCTACCAGGCCACCCCGAGAAACCCAACCTATTTCAGAAGTAAACCCTACATCAACTTTGGTGGTAGCTTAAGGTAATTTATAGAGTAGGAATTAGAAAAAGTAGCCTTACAATTGTTGGTTACATCATTGGGATTGTTTTAGAGGATAGAAGTGACACCTATAATAAAACTATAATAATTTTTCCCTTTGCTTTGAACTTCTGCAACTAAATTATACACAAATTAGTTAACTACACATTTAATACATATAATGTTATGCAATCATGCTAAAAAACAATTAACATACCTACCACTAAATAGTCATTTTGTCTGCTGGCAAACAAACTGACAAAAGACAAAATGACTGCATCCCAAAATTTTTCACATAAATGCCTTCTTCTTAACTATCTATGGTATATAAATAAGAATTAGTTGGAATTCTATATGGGTATTTCTACAAAAATGGGACAATAGGAAAATTAAGCTTAACAATTTTTTAAATAAATATTTCTGAAGGTAACCTGCAATATACATACCCAATACCCCTTTAACCTATCTGAACTAGATGGGTAAAATGGCTGCCAGCCAAGGTAAGCTGCAAAATTGAAAATGAAAAGTTGGAAGAAATAAAGAAGAGGAAAAGAATGGGAAAAGAATGGAGGGACAAGAGAGGGAGAGAGAGGAAAGAGGAGAGAGAAAGAGAGGAAGAAAAGAGAAAAAGGCAAGAGGTCATATACAAAGTGAAAATTAAGTCACAATCCGGGGAACTAAGTGACAATCAACAGGAACGAAGTTGCAAATCTGGACAAAAGTAAGTTGTACCAGACAGATGAAATCTTGAGGTTGGGCATGTATGACCTGTAATTAAATACTAAAATCATGTTTTTAGATGAAACCATTAAGGTTTTTACACAAAAGTAACACTCTAATTAGAAAAGTATATGAGAACAAACTCTAAAATGCTTCAAAGTTGTGTAACCCGGCAATCTTATGGATGTCCACCCTTACAAATTTACTTTTTTGAATAACTTTTTGAATAAATACTTTTTTATATACCTTTTTTATCTTTTTAACTTGTATGGTATTCAACATTGTTTGAGAACATTTATAACTATTCAACAATTTAGTGCTTCACTATAAAGCATTTTTATGCTTTTTTGGGTATCATGATTGCTGTTATATTTTTTATATTGGTCTAATAAAGTTTTGCAGTACTTTATTTCTTTATGTTTAATATAGACACTATTCTTATAGAGCAGTAATTATATACTTTTATAGTAAATTTCAAAAGGCTTGCTTGCATATAAAGTGTGCACTTAAAGTTAGGCCCTACAACTGTCAAAAGAAAAAACTTGAAACTTTCTAGGGCCTACTAGATTTATCATTTATCATTGAAATTCAAAATATAATTTCAATATAGGCCCAAGGTAGATGGGCCATAAGCTTTTGTCTTAGTTATTTAAAAAAGTCTGTTTAGGCCTAGCTAGGGCTTAGGCTAGAAAATAACTAGAAAATTCACCTATTTGGTAAAACAAATAAATATATTATTATCCATCAGACTTACTTGATGGCATTGCTTTTTCATAAACAGTGAGCTGAAGCTACAGATTCGCGAGAAAATAGTTAATATGAAACGCATTGACGATAGTATTCTCATCTGCATCCACCTAAACTTATTGTGTTTCATTCCCATGGTTTGGCAGTACAGCTATTATTAAAAATATAGAGCCTAGGCCTAGTAGATCTCAAATCCAATCGTCGAGTTTCTTCTGAAATTATAAATCATAAGAAGATATCGGGAAGGAATTAACAAAACTACTAAGTAAAAACGACTAAAAAGCAATCCGTCACGTAACCGCACTACTATGTACAGTCCAGTTCAGAGAAAGAATTTGTATAGTATAAAAGCAATTAAATTTGATGTCGGCATGTCGCGATTACACGCGCCTTCTTGGAAATAAATTATTTTAAAATATTTGAAATAACTAACAAAGGCTTTGCTATTCATCTAGTTGTTTTAAGATAATAGTAAAATAAATAACAAATTTAATAACATATTTACTTGTTTTTTAACTTTTCTGAAATAATAATGAAATATACATTCTAATAATTTAGAATGCATGTGTTTCGTTAAGCTTGCAGTTAACCACTTTAAGCATTACTGTAAGTAGAAAAAAAGGTACATTTTGTACAAAATTGTTTTCAGAAATTTTAACCCGCAGTTATCTAACCATTCGATTCGACTAACACTGGCTGAACCGCAATTCAGATGTATTAAGATAAGTGTACAGATATATAGCTTTTATTTTTTATTATTTATTTCACTTGTCGAGCCAGTAAGTTCAAGAGACTCGAGAGCTTATAAGATTAGATACACAAAACGAAAAAAAAGATTTAACTCTCATCTCACTTGAATCACTTAATGAATTTTTGTTTGTAACAAAGGAAAATAATTTGTTTTATAGACAGAGGACGTATAAATAAATAGCTGCATTTCTATGAACAACGTGATATTTAGCTTAGTATATCATAGCTTGGTTTCGTAAAAAGAGATAAGAACTGATAAAGTGATAAGGAATATGCAGCTATATAAGAGAGTACTAGGTTTGCAGAGTTATCAGGAGTTGTACGGTTTTACTCTTGGATCAGCTGCTATATACTACATAGCTGTGTATAAGTGGCTTGGCTATGATTCATCTATCCAATCACTTCTCATCTGCATAACCCGGCCAGCGCACTCATTCCACTTCTAGCTACTTTATTCTAAAATTGAGTCAGTGGAGCGAATTGTTCAAATAAATCCTCTAACCTTTAATATGACACACTCCTTAATAGACAGACAGCTGAGAATTTGCTTTCCTCTTATCTTGATCGTTCCTCTCCCGCTGGATTATCCTCTCATTTTTCACTCTCTCTTGTCTCTTCCTCTCCCACTGCAGCCGCTGACTGTATCGACTTTGTCCCTAGTACGTGAAGGGGAAGGGATAGCAAAACCTCTCATTCCCCAGCCCAGCCCAACCCAATTCAAGGTCATCGCGCCTTCGTCAAGGTCTAAAAATAACCCATTTCCCTCAATAAATTGTACGCAAATGACTCACTGCATGTAGTCTAGTTCCTAACCCCTTTCCGATAAAAAGAAATTCTATTTTTAGTCGCGTCTATGGATTACTAACTCCGTAATGCGTATGTGTTTTCCCTGCCATTCTTTTTAATGCTTTCCCTTGCTGACTAATGCTTTTCTGGGTGAAAAAATGTTTTGTTTTACTTTGAGCTCTACCTTACGAAAATCAGACTCCACGCACGCAATTCGCACAAGCCCTTACCAGCACATAAAAATGAAGCTGGAAGTCAAGTGTGAAAAAACAATTTATTCTCGCTGCATCGACGTTGGGATAATACAATTGGGTAGGGTACTGCACTATTGCAATGTGTTATAATGCTCCTTGCATGTTATGTATAGAATTGCCTTGTACGAATCAATCTGCAGCTTTAATTTTATGCCGGCGAGCGTGAAACACGAAATTAACATTTTGAGGGCGTTGGGCAGGAAGTGAAGCGAAGTAAATAATGATACTATACTAATACTATATTATAAACCGTTACAATTACAATTAACATTTAGCAAGTGCACTCACAGCTGCTACTTGCAAAACAGTTTTCATTCAGTTACTTAAGTTAAATAGTTGCTTACTTTACCATATAAAATGAATATTGTTACTTGTTAGTGTCCAAATTGGGGAAGTCGACCCCGGGTAGCTTGTCAGGGAATTGGACCGGGGACCCCCGGGGAGTAAAAATATTTAAAATACATTCGTAACTTTTGCCATTTAACTAAGAAAATGATTCACAGAAAGCACTCCGTTTATGCTTTTTCACTGCATAACTGTATTATTTCAAACACACGTTTGAATGAATGTTGCTGATTGCTCACTTTTCATTGCTCATTCCTGTTGCTATCCAGTTGCTATATAATTCCATAACTGTCGGTTCTTCTCACAAGCGTAGCTGCTGAGCGTGTATTTTCAGCCTCCGGACTCTTTCTGACAAAGGTGCCCACACCTGGGGCGGATTAATTGCCCACCCCCTCTTGTGGCTGGCGATGATGGCGCTACTTTTCAAGAAAGATCCTCACCGCCCCCCGCCCTCAGTTTGCTTAAGTATTGCGCCCCCCTAGTGTATATTATGGCGCCCCCACTCCTATGGGTAAATCCGCCCCTCCTAGAAAATCGAGTGTGGGCCGTGGCGTCTTTCTACGTCAGCTGTCCGTGAATAATAATTATTATTATTGATTACACCTGCTTAAATAGACAGCTCAGTCGCAGCTATTGCGCGGCGCGTCTGAATGCGCAGGGAGGGGGGAGGCAAAGGAGACATGAAAAAAATCAAAGAGGGAAAAATCAGAGCGACCAAGCGCATTTTTGTCAAAATACAGAGCCACCCCGGCCCCACCGCCCCCTTGAGTCTTTATCATTCAGTCTCCAGAATCCGCCCCCCCCCTCAACAAATCTGATTGCGCCACTCATTGTCTGGAGAGGCTCCGAACGGCTGTTCAGTCCAAGGACAAGGACTGGGGGTCAAGACTAAGTGGTTCCAGTGGTTCCGAGTATATGTACAAACTAATTTTCTTCCGAGATCAATATATTCACAGTACACAAGCTGCAGAGCTCCATTTATAGAGTAATTCATTCATTACAAGACTCGAACTTTCTTTTATTTTGTAGCGAATGCCAAAATGAATTGGAGAGAGTCGAGAGACTGGAGACTGAGAGAAAACCAAGTATAGAAATTTCCAGACAGGAACGACTGAGACAGGAAAACGGAGAAAAAAGAAATTGGTACACCTTTTTTGTCTCGGCACCGCCAGCCCCCGCGACACTTCTACAGCCCGTCTGTTTGCTGGGACTGTTTTAATAACTGGGCTTGATTTTGACATACGCAACGCAAGCCCAGACCCAGTCCCAGACCACACACAAGACTCGAACTGTTCGACTTGAAAACCCTTAGTCGTTAGAGGTGTTGACTATAGAGTTGGAAACACGCACTGGAATAATTGGAAAGACCTTGAGAGACTTAGAGGGAGACTTGAGTGAGTCGTCAGACACAAGCAAAAATAGGCTTGGCTTGCCTTGCTGTGTGGCAAATGAAAAACCTCTCTGCCTCAGTGAGAGGCACGGGGGCCCTCTTTCATTCCCGCGCCTTCCCCCTTCTTACTTTACTCGTCCGTCGTCTGTCTTGGGGAGGGGGACGCCCTGCCCGCCCCTATTAGTCACCCTGCCCCACCCCATCTCGCAGCTGATTCGCCCCAGCAAGACAGACAGAGAGGAAGCTATAACAGGACCTGGGAGCTCCCCGTAGGAAGATATATATAAATATACATACGCTTTGCAGACTTTACTTAACTGACTATTACTAAAAACCGCTTCTTTTTTGCTATTCCAGTACAGGCGCTGGTAGGAATTCCGATTGTAAGTTAATAATATTAAAATACACCAGAGGACCTGGAAATTCAGCTGAGCGATATTTTATTTACGCTATACTATACTATAGTGTAGTCTAGATTATTGAGAAGCTTATTAATATATTATCGTCGCTCTTGATAGATTATTAACTGAATTAAAAGTCTAACAAACATTTAATTATACTGGTTGATTAAGTTCTGCAGAGGAGATCGCTCTAGGCCCTAGCTTATTAATTTTATGATAATTAAAGCTTCAATCCAGAATCTGTTTTCTTTGGGTCAAATAGTTGATTTATCTGATAGGTTTTAAGTTTCGAATAAAGTGATAGAACACATGGCCACCTTCCTCGGAGACGCTAGCAGTCGGACTCGCGAACAGCGACTGATGATGCGCCAAGGAGAGTCTTCAACATCTTCGGCTCACTACCTGCATCATCAGCGTCGTTTGCACCAGACTTATAGCCACAGTCAGGGCAGCCTGCAAAGCATCGATTCTATTCAAAAGCAACCGCCACCGCCGCCACCGAGGCAGGAGCAGCTTCTGGTGATTGCATCGCCAAATACTGGGCATAGCCTGCCAGCAATCTGCCATGTGGATGCTGTGCAAGAGAAGGCTATTGGCTATGGAGCATTTGGAGTTGTATGGTAAGCTTATATTATACTTACTACAAGTTAAAACAATTTTTCCTGGACCAAGTGGCTTTTAAATTTAAATTTATTTCAATCTAGTTTAAACATTCTTAGATTCAATCAAGAATAAAAGTGTTTTTAATTTGATAGCATATATATATAAATTGCTTGATATTTAACCTATTCTTTAACTTGAATTAAAAATTCTTTCCTATATAAAATTCTAGCTAATATAGATTGAATAATAATTTTTAATTTTAATTTTGTTTAAAAATATTGGTATTGCACATATAAAATTTAAATTCATTTGGAGAAATTATTAGGCAGTCCTGTCTGTTATATATTTATAGTTCTCCTTTAATAAATGTTAGAATATCACTAAAAAACTGTTTCATGGTTTTTTCTATCTGGAATAACATGCATTGACCTAAGTTTTTTGCCCTCGTTTCTACCTTCTACAGGGCTGTGACTGACCCACGCGATGGCCAGAAACTGGCTATAAAGAAGATACCAAACGTCTTTCAGAACATTATTGCTGCCAAACGAGCCTACAGAGAGCTTAACTTTCTTCATAGATTACGCCATGAAAATGTAAGTGAAGGACAAGGCCTATTAGTATTTTAAATTTCACAATTAATTTGATGGGTTTGATAACCTCATCCCATCTATTTTAGATTGTCTCCATTGTGGGAGTTTTGGAAGAGTCCAATTTTCCTCACGAGATGTAAGTGCCTTGTCTTACAATCAATCTAAATTTTAGGGCGGCTTAGTAGATAACGAGGCAGTTATTTATCTACGCAGAGGTATAGTTACTCCCGCCGTTTTCCCGACCGTTGCTTAGTGTAAAACGTTAAGCTAATCTTTAACAATTAGTCATCAAATTGCTCCAACTCAGAGATTTGGGTTCGACACCCCACTCACCCCATCTCCAACTGATAAAAACTCGGGGGGGGGGCACCTGGTCCCGTCCCCCTGGAGGCCTGGATTGGGGTAATAAATGTATATACCTAAAACCCTGTCGGTCTGTGTGTCATCGCGTCGCGTGGACAAAGAGCTGGGGAGGTCGCAAGGGATAGAAAGGATTGAATTAGAAAACCTCTCTTGCCCTCCAATGGAGCTCTTTGTTCCGGCATCAGTTAGAATCGCAGAAGAAATGGCCCATTTGTGTTTAAAGCCGTAAGCTCCCTAATTCCCCTCAATTCCTGATTTTTAGTTGCAGAAAAGTTGTTAAAACGAGAGAGAGAGAGAGAGAGAGAGAGAAAGAGAGAGAGCTTAAATAAACATGTTATATAGAATATGCTTTGTTAGTA
This sequence comes from Macrostomum lignano, assembly GCA_002269645.1. Taxonomy (NCBI): domain Eukaryota; kingdom Metazoa; phylum Platyhelminthes; family Macrostomidae; genus Macrostomum; species Macrostomum lignano. The sequence continues at coordinate 300,002 of NIVC01000082.1, read as the reverse complement.
ACTATGCATTAGTGTATATATATTCTGTACAGTAATGGCTGGGTGGAATATGGGTCTGTCTGTCTCTGTTTCTTTTTTTACCAGGATTTTTGCCGCTAAATCGATCTTAAATCGCTCCAGCACAACTTTTCTGTGTCACCTATAGCTTGGCTGACCTAAATTTAGGTCTCAAAATTATTTTCGCAGTTAAAAAATTTAAGTTCGTTTCCAAATCTTCAACTTATTTTGTAGTTACCTGCTGTGCGATTTAATGCAAACCGATCTGCACAAGATTATTGTGTCGCCGCAGTCTCTGTCAGTTGATCACGTGAAAATTTTTCTATATCAAATTTTACGAGGTAAATTTACTATATTTATTTATTTTTATTAGCGGTCCACTGTCAGAAAGTCGGACTTTAGAAGGACCAAAATATTGGGGTTTCACAGTGGCCACAAAGTGACCAATATTGGGTACCATAGTGGCCCACCAAAGTGACCAATATTGGGCATCACAGTGGCCCACCAAAGTGACCAATATTGGGCATCACAGTGGCCCACCAAAGTGACCAATATTGGGTATCACAGTGGCCCACCAAAGTGACCAATATTGGGCATCACAGTGGCCCACCAAAGTGACCAATGTTGGGCATCACAGTGACCCACCAAAGTGACCAATATTGGGTATCACAGTGACCCACCAAAGTGACCAATATTGGGCATCACAGTGGCCCACCAAAGTGACCAATATTGGGTATCACAGTGACCCACCAAAGTGACCAATATTAGGCATCACAGTGACCCACCAAAGTGACCAATATTGGGTATCACAGTGACCCACCAAAGTGACCAATATTGGGAATCACAGTGACCCACCAAAGTGACCAATATTGGGCATCACAGTGGCCCACCAAAGTGACCAATATTGGGTATCACAGTGACCCACCAAAGTGACCAATATTGGGAATCACAGTGACCCACCAAAGTGACCAATATTGGGCATCACAGTGGCCCACCAAAGTGACCAATATTGGGCATCACAGTGGCCCACCAAAGTGACCAATATTGGGCATCACAGTGGCCCACCAAAGTGACCAATATTGGGCATCACAGTGGCCCACCAAAGTGACCAATATTGGGCATCACAGTGGCCCACCAAAGTGACCAATATTGGGCATCACAGTGTTTAACAATCTCCCCGATTTGCAACATCCCAGGCCTAAAGTTCCTGCACTCCGCCAACATCTTGCACCGCGACATCAAGCCGGGCAATCTGCTGGTTAATTCCGATTGCAAATTGAAAATCTGCGACTTTGGCCTCGCCAGACTGCACGATCCCAATTCTGCGGGTGGCAAGTTTCTCACACTAGAAGTGGTCACTCAATACTACAGAGCTCCCGAACTGCTCATGGGTGCTCAGGAATACACTGAGGCTATCGATATTTGGTCTGCCGGATGCATTCTAGCCGAGTTGCTTAGCAGGAGCATCCTGTTCCAGGTGAGGGTTGCTGCGATGGCTGCTGTCTCAGTTATATTTATCTTAATCAAATTTTATTACTGATGTGCTAGTAATTGATTTTTAGTTACCACCCAACTCAACAGACAAACTCAAACTTAGTCTGTAAAAAATTTCTCATCCTCAATAATTTTACTGCAGGCCAGCAGCCCTCTGTCGCAGCTGGATCTTATCCTGGACCTGCTGGGCACCCCGGATCCGTCCGACCTTCTGACGGCCTGCACCGCTGCTCGGCGTCACGTGCTGCGGTTGCCAAAACGTCAGCCAAAATTGGCTAGCAAATTGTGGCAGACATCCAGAACTGTGTCCGAAGAGGGCCTGCATCTGCTGCAGCAGCTGCTCAGGTTTAATCCGGTAAGTGGGGCCTGAGTATTATCCTGCAGTTGCTGGGCCACCCTCCCACAGATCCTGAGTTGCTGGGCCAGTCTCCCAGATCCTCAGTTGCTGGGCCAGCCTCCCAAATCCTCAGTTGCTGGGCCAGCCTCCCAGATCCTCAGTTGCTGGGCCAGCCTCCCAGATCCTCAGTTGCTGGGCCAGCCTCCCAGATCCTCAGTTGCTGGGCCAGCCTCCCAGAGTGTCAATTGCTGGGCCAGCCTCCCAGATCCTCAGTTGCTGGGCCAGCCTCCCAGATCCTCAGTTGCTGGGCCAGCCTCCCAGATCCTCAGTTGCTGGGCCAGCCTCCCAGATCCTCAGTTGCTGGGCCAGCCTCCCAGATCCTCAGTTGCTGGGCCAACACCACCCTCCCAGACCCAAAGCCTCTGGTGCTAACCTTCTGAGTTACGGTTAAATTATCTCTATTTAACTACATAATATTTAACTTTCTAAACTCAGATTAAATAATTTGCACGTTGGCTTTAAGGTTGAGTAATGCATTATTTAACACCTCGCAGTATTTTTAATATTTGGAGGCCATTTTTGCAAGGTCTGTATTTTCTTTTCGTGTGTGACCTGACCTCTGACTCAAATGCAAAATCAAATCAGTCGGAATATTGACCGACTCAAGGTTTGGTTATAAAAGGTTTGTTGAGGTTTTCGGGCGGGCAGGTGCAATTTCAGTGTAGGTTAGGCTGAAATGTGGCTGCGTTAGATACGGCTTTAGCCTCAAGCTATATTTTTGCATTTTTAACTTAATAGGAAATTACTTCTGCAGGTCTGTTTGCGTGCGCAAGCATTGCAAGCTTCTGTTCACTCTATTGTCTTATTTTGGTCTGAGAATTTGCTTTCTCAGACAGGCGTCTATTGTGTTATTATGTACATGATTTTAAAGGTGCACACTCGACGTGCGCAAAAAATCATTTTATTATATGTAGGTCTATTTTACTCAGGGTCTTGGTAAGCTTAGTTGTCTCATAGTTGTCTAGAACTAGGGAGGGTGAAATGAGACAGAGAGGAGAGTAGATCAGAGATTCAGATGAGACTGGGTGGGTGAAATGGGACTCGGAGATGAGAGTAGATAATAGAGGGTGAGATGAGATGAGACAGGGCAGAGTAATGAGAAAGGCTGATATCATATGAGACACAGGAGAGTAAATGAGAGAGGGTGAGATCAGATGCGATAGAGGAAAGTAAATAAGAGAGGGTGAGATGAGATCAGTAAAAAAGTAAAGACTTTACTCTTGAAAGTACAGTAAATGAGAGAGGGTGAGAAGAGACTAGGAGAGAAGATTAGATGTCTCAGAGTGAGAGGTTGAGATGAGACTGAGCCCTGAGGGGGGAGTAAATGTCTCAGGATGAGAGGATGAGATGAGACTGGAAGAGGAGAGTACGAGTAGGTGAGTGAGGGTAAGATGAGAGGAAATGGAGCCGAGGGAGAGAGTGAGATAAGAGAAATGAAATCAAAGGTCATAGACTCGGGTACAAGCAGTGAAGCTATCTTTATTAGGATTGTTAATATTTCAAATTTCAGCATTAAAAGTACTTTCTTTATAAGCTAAAGCGAGCTTCTACAGTTATTGTTATCAATTAATTCAGCCGAAACCGACCTAAATGCTCCATTTCGGTATTATCTGTCTAACTTTATCGCAGCTCAGTAGCTTCAGTGAGTGAGTTTAATGTGGGTGCATTTCTAGCAGTGGCGCGAGGCCTCTTTACACTTGTAGAAGACAAAAAGAAGGTTGAATCTGGATTACAAATATGGAAATCCGAATCTAAAATTATAAGAGCAGAATTTTATACAGTATCATCAAAGAGAGATGTGCTTAAAGAGAGTCTAGTTACTAAAATTAGACTCAACTGAGTCTTCTGTTCGAAAAACAGTAAGGTTTTTTAAAAGGAGCTTTATACTGCCAAATTTAGATTGTGTATCTGTGCAGCCAAGCTATGGAAATTGCCATTTTAAGACGGCAAATGAGTGCGTTAGGCTGGATAAGTACAAGTACTTCTGCTAGTAAACCTCGACTTTGACTACTGCTGAGCTACTGCAAGTAGTACAGTATAGAGTATATGTGCATTTCTAACAATTCTTGGCATTCTGTTACAATTTTTAAGATTATAATTCCAATTTTTTGCGATTTTCGTCCTTCGAGTTGAACTTCTATTCCAAAATCCTTATCAAGATTCCTGGGATTTTGATCCCAATACCTAGGATTATAATCATTATAATCTCGATTCCTGTTATTTTGATCCCAATTCCTGGGATTTTGATCTCAATGCCTAGGATTTTGATCTCGATAGCTGGGATTTTGATCCCAATACCTGGGCTTTTGATCCCAATTCCTGAGATTTTGATCCTTATTCCAGTGATTTTGATCCCAATGTCTGTAATCTGGATTTCGATCTCAAATTTTGTTACTCTTGGTTACATAGTTCCCGATTTTGTGCTAAGTTTTATATGTACATATAAATTACTTTTTTCATTTTACAAATAACTTAATTCCCAATTTCTACAGAAGCACCGCATCTCGGCAGCGGCTGCCCTGTCTCATCCCTACCTGTCTGGGGCCAGAATCCGCTACCACTCATGCATGTGCACCTGCTGCAACCGGGGCTCGGACTCGATCGACTCAGGCACGCCCGCATCGCCGCGTCGGTACGAGCACGCATCGGATTTTGCTGAACCCGTGCACCTGCCGTCGGCACCTGGCGAGATCGACGGCCGTCTGGCTCAGGAGGCCACCGTTACTGACAGTAAGGAGGCCGCCGCCCGCCTCCAGGAGCTCGCCAGGCAGATCAACTCGGCCGATTCTAGAAATCTCTGCGCTCCGCTCAGAATTAATCGGCGGGCTGTCAATTATCGGGCCTTTGTCAAGTGAGAGCTTACTCTTGCAGTGCTCATTGGTCTGTGTGCTCACTCCCTGCTCACTCTCTGCTCACTCCCTGCTCACTCTGCCCCTGTCTGTGTGCTCACTCCCTGCTCACACCCTGCTCACTCCCTGCTCACTCCCTGCTCACCCTGCCCTGTCTGTGTGCTCACACCCTGCTCACTCCCTGCTCACTCCCTGCTCACTCTGCTCCTGTCTGTGTGCTCACTCCCTGCTCACACCCTACTCACTCCCTGCTCACCCTGCCCTGCCTGTGTGCTCACTCCCTGCTCACTCCCTGCTCACTCTGCCCCTGTCTGTGTGCTCAGTCTCTGCTCACTCTGCCCCTTTCTCACTCTCCTCTACCCGTGTCAGTCTCCTCTCTCATCCTGTCTCACTCTCCTCTCTCATCCGATCTCACCCTCCTCTCTCATCCTGTCTCACTTTCCTCTCTCATCCTGTCTCACTCTCCTCTCTCATTCAATCTCACTCCCCTCTCTCATCCTGTCTCACTCTCCTCTCTCATCCGATCTCACCCTCCTCTCTCATCCAATCTCACTCCCCTCTCTCATCCGATCTCACTCTCCTCTCTCATTCAATCTCACTCCCCTCTCTCATCCTGTCTCACTCTCCTCTCTCATCCGATCTCACCCTCCTCTCTCATCCAATCTCACTCCCCTCTCTCATCCGATCTCACTCTCCTCTCTCATTCAATCTCACTCCCCTCTCTCATCCTGTCTCACTCTCCTCTCTCATCCGATCTCACCCTCCTCTCTCATCCAATCTCACTCCCCTCTCTCATCCGATCTCACCCTCCTCTCTCATCCTGTCTCACTCTCCTCTCTCATCCGGTCTCACCCTCCTCTCTCATTCAATCTCACTCCCCTCTCTCATCCGGTCTCACCCTCCTCTGTCATCCGATCTCACCCTCCTCTCTCATCCAATCTCACCAAAATCAAGCAATATTCGTTACGCCAGTCTAAGCCCGAAACTCGATCTCTCATTGTCGCAGGTCAGCCGTGGCTCAGGTCAGCGAACGGGCCCCATCGCCGCACAGATGGGAGAAGCACTAAATTAAATAATGATAAAAAGAAGTTCATCGCGTCCTTTTAGTTGCGCTGGCTGTTTTTTCCTACCCAGCTTACTTTGTCTGACTGAAGAGGATTCGATCCACGCGTGTACTGTTACCCGTGTTGCACCTGCTATTATTATTTAGTACTATGCACTATTACTTATCAATATTGCTTAGTCTGTTAGTTAGCTCTTGTTTCGCTGCTTTTCTTCTGCTTTCAGTGTTCCGTCTGTTTCTGCTTCTAAGCACATCACGTGTTTTTATTGGTCTGTTTATTTTGCTGTTTTCTGTTGTTGTTGCTGCTGAACAATATAAAAAGAAGAAACTCGCAACAAAAAAGTAGTTTCACTCAATGTCTGTACAGTACAATTTTTATGTACCTTTTATGTAGAAAAGCAAGAACCACCCTCTCTAAGCCTGCCTGTTTAAAACTTATCTGTATCTTCATAAATATGAATTTTTCTGAGCATTTAAAGCCATCCAATCCACCAGCAGTTTCATAATTGTTGCCCTTTTCCATTATTAATTCGTGAAGAACCGCAAGCTACTACTGTATACTACTTACAAGCGTTATCTTGCACCCAATTGCTATTCTTCAGCCTTTCCCCTCTCGGGTTGCACAGTGCGCGCTTTGAAAAAGCAACAATAATCGGTAATTTTCTTCGAATGGAACTCTCATGCCCGTTGTCTTTTTTACCTTGCTTATTTATTTATTAATATATTTAAATAAATTTGCCGTCAACAGTCTGCAATAGAAAGCCAGAAGCCAAAACACGCCGTTTGTTTTTAAATTAAAATAAACCCAGCCTGTTGTAAATTTCTAAAAATCGCTTAAAAATCGTTATTGTTGGTTTAAAAATAAACTGAGTTTCAATTCGAAGTTTTCGCCGAGTTGTACATGCTAGTGTTATGCGATAGCAATTCATTGTTTTGCTTTAGCCTTGACTCTATTTCTTTTTCAAAGTTGAGGGAGGCGTCATTTTCATTTTGAGGGAGGCGCCATTTTCATTTTGAGGGGGCGCCATTTTCATTTTGAGGGGGCGCCATTTTCATTTTGAGGGGGGGCGCCATTTTCATTTTGAGGGGGGCGCCACTTTTCTTTGGAGAGGCGCCACTTTATTTTGAGGGGGACGTCACTTCATTTTGAGGGGGGCGCCATTTTTCTTTGGAGAGGCGCCACTTTATTTTGAGGGAGACGCCATTTTCATTTGAGGGAGGCGTAATTTTCATTTTTAGGGAGGCGCCATTTTTATTTTGCGGGAGGCGCCACTTTCATTTTGAGGGAGGCGCCATTTTCATTTTGCGGGAGGCGCCACTTTCATTTTGAGGGAGGCGCCATTTTTATTTTGCGGGACGCGCCACTTCATTTTGAGGGAGGCACCACTTCATTTTGAGGGAGGCACCACTTCATTTTGAGGGAGGCACCACTTCATTTTGAGGGAGGCGCCACTTCATTTTGAGGGAGGCGCCATTTTCATTTTGAGGGAGGCACCATTTTCATTTTGATAGAGGCGCCGCTTTCATTTTGAGGGAGGCACCACTTTATTTTTAGGGATTTTACTTACTTACATGAACATGCAGCTGCAGGGGCACCCTTCGGTGGATGCAGCGAGGAGGCGGAGGAGACCGCCCATTTCGCTGGATGTCGCTCAGGAGGACCCGTCGGTCTCGCCTGCAGCGCGGTCCTCCTCACCTCGGCAGTGGGGAAGAAATCAGCTCGTCCCATGTCCATAAGGTACCTGCTGGCAGCGGTATGCTCTCGGGCCGGAGAGAACCGGGTTTGGCCCGAGGTGAGTGAGCCTGGCCCTAGCTGGTGAAGACCAGTACGTGGCAGATAAAGTACTCGGCGTTTTCACTGCCTGAGCGGCAGAAGGGGCACCGCTCCTCGGGTACCTGACCCTGAAGGAAGCGGTGGCGAGAGAAGCAGCCATGCCCGGAGAGGGCCATGCTGACTGCTCTGAGGTCTCTGCATGCGGTGGAACTTGAGGAGGGCGCAGGAGGGGGGGGGGAACAGGGGACGGCAGCACGGGATTGCCTACAATTCCGAGTGTCGTGCCACCTGCGGAGATGCTCGGAATCAGCCCAGCGCTTAACGCCGGAGTTGATCACCGAGGCGGGGATGGGGGCTCCGAGGAAACCAGCGTGGCCCGGGATCCATCGAGCTCCACCTGGTTGCCTAGCGCAAGCCCGTTGAGCTGGACATTGCAGTCCTACAGGACATATCTGGAGCTGGTGGTGCTGCGGCAGAGGGCCCGAAGGGCTGCTTGGTTGTCAGAGTGAAATATAAATTTCCGACCGCTAAGCTGCCTTCGGCGCAGCTCTGCCGCGCAGGAGCTGATGGCAAGCACCTCGCTCTGAAAAACACTGGAGTTGAGCCCAGTGTGCTATGAGTAGCTCCACACCGCTTCTCCCTAGAAGAAGACGCAAGCTCCGAAGCGTGAGAAGCCATTCCTCATTGAGAGTGTAACAGTGGACTTTAGAATCGCTCCAGCAGTTGCTCGCCTCGTGTCGAGGCTGAATGGTGACCTGATACCTTTGGCGCAGGAGAAGGGTGGCTGGGATCGAGTCCGTGAGGATTTTGAGCCCGTCACACTTCTCGAGAGTCTTGAGGCAGAGGTCAGAGTGCGGGATTAGCGGCCGCTTCTTAAAGGCCCGCACTTTCTTGAAGGCCACCCCAGCATCCAGAAGACGTCGGGTGCTCTACGCCGCCTCTCCTTTGATATAAATATCCAGAGGAGGGGCACAGAGGAAGGCAGTGCGGTTCCGGATCATGAACATGATCCACCGGACAAGGTGAGGGTGCGTGGCCCTGGATTCCAGGGCTCTGCAAAAGGCCTCGAAGATAAAATTGTCGAAGGCACCTTCAATGTCCAGGAAAAGCGAGAGGGCAAAGCCGCTGTCAAGAACGGCCCTCTCCAGGAAGTCAACGATGACACGGAGGGCACTCTCAGTGGACCTGCCCGTGCGGAAGCGGAAGGCGTACTGGTTCTGCGTTAGTGGGAAGCGCTTCAGATCGACCGAGAGTAGGCACTAAAGCACCAGTCTTTTAGGGAGGCGCCGTTTTCATTTTGAAGGAGACGCCATTTTCATTTTGAGGGAGGTGCCACTTTCATTTTGAGGGAGGTGCCACTTTCATTTTGAGGGAGGTGCCACTTTCATTTTGAGGGAGGTGCCACTTTCATTTTGAGGGAGGTGCCACTTTCATTTTGAGGGAGGTGCCACTTTCATTTTGAGGGAGGTGCCACTTTCATTTTGAGGGAGGTGCCACTTTCATTTTGAGGGAGGTGCCACTTTCATTTTGAGGGAGGTGCCACTTTCATTTTGAGGTAGGTGCCACTTTCATTTTGAGGGAGGTGCCACTTTCATTTTGAGGGAGGTGCCACTTTCATTTTGAGGTAGGTGCCATTTTCATTTTTAGGAAGATGCCATTTTCGCATGTATTTTTAGGTAGGCCGCCACCTCATTTGAGGGAGGCGCCAGTTCAGTTTGGCTTCGCCGCAAACCCCTAACTACTCGGCTGTTGCTTTGCAAATCTCCAGTCGCTGAGAAAGTTTTTGACTTCAATTATTTTGCAGTCCCAAACTCCAAAAATAGGTCTGCTGTCATAGGCATCAGAAATTGGGCTATGAGAAGCCGCAACACAAGCTTCAGTAGCGTCAAGCAGATTCCCGAGATCAGCGGAGCAATGCGCAAGACTTGTCTTTCCTCTCGACCGGGCAGCCGCCGGGTGGTTCGGCGAGAGAATCGGACCAGAAAAACGAAGAGATCCGGGGAGCAGGAAAGGATTTGAGAAGCTGCGCCAGACCATTCCGCAGGGGATTAACTGAAAATCGGCGGAGACAGCTGCCCGATTAGCGGCAGCCAATTTTCCTCGAGGCTTAGTCGAAATCCCTTGAAGCGGGAGATCGCGTGGGCGTAGGGGGAGGCCGCGGAGGATCTTCGGTTGTCTATGGCCGAGACTCGAACTGGCTGTAGGGAATCGCCCTCTACAGCTGATTGGTTGATGAAGAAGTTGATGTGTCTTCACTGTCGTTATAACCCGTTCCTCAGTCTCCTTTCTTCATCTGCGACTTCTTTAGCGGATCTCTGCGCGTCAAAAATAAGAAGAGAAAGCTACGCGGTTTTGAAAATAATCCAACCCTAATTCTGTTTGATTATCAATTCGGCACGCGTACACATTTTCGGCGAGATTTTTCCAAAAATCTAAAAAGGTAAGCGAAAATGTGACTTTCAACATTGCTCAGCGGATTAGTATAGTTATTGCTATATTATATAAACAAAATTGGCTGTTCGGGAATGGTTTCGAATTTGTTCCGTTGCTAAAAATACGCGCAATGTCCACAGCGAGGTGCGAGCAGCAGCAGCAGCGTAGACACCGATCTCGCGGCTCGGAGTCTGACTCTTCATCAGCTACAGGTAATCGGCTGTCTTCGGTTGGCGACGGAGACTCTGAGGCTGGCGGCTGCTGCTACTGCTGTTACAGCTACTATAGTGGACAACCGGTTTGCACCCAGTGCGGAGTTGCCATGGACTCGGCCGCGGCCAAGGCTAGACGGGGCCGGTTCTCGTCTGTCAGCTCTATGATTGATGAAGACGACATCTCTGGGATCGAGGTGAGCCACTCACCATCTCTTTTGTGTCCTTGCCACTCTCCTGTGTCCTTGTCACTCTCCTATGTGTCCTTGCCACTCTCCTATGTGTCCTTGCCACTCTCCTGTGTCCTTGTCACTCTCCTATGTGTCCTTGCCACTCTCCTATGTGTCCTTGCCACTCTCCTGTGTCCTTGTCACTCTCCTATGTGTCCTTGCCACTCTCCTATGTGTCCTTGCCACTCTCCTGTGTCCTTGTCACTCTCCTGTGTCCTTGCAACTCTCCTGTGTCCTTGTCACTCTCCTATGTGTCCTTGCCACTCTCCTGTGTCCTTGTCACTCTCCTATGTGTCCTTGCAACTCTCCTGTGTCCTTGTCACTCTCCTATGTGTCCTTGCAACTCTCCTGTGTCCTTGCCACTCTCCTATGTATCCTTGCCACTCTCCTGTGTCCTTGTCACTCTCCTATGTGTCCTTGCCACTCTCCTATGTGTCCTTGTCACTCTCCTATGTGTCCTTGTCACTCTCCTATGTGTCCTTGCAACTCTCCTGTGTCCTTGTCACTCTCCTATGTGTCCTTGAAACTCTCCTGTGTCCTTGTCACTCTCCTATGTGTCCTTGTCACTCTCCTGTGTGTCCTTGTCACTCTCCTATGTGTCCTTGTCACTCTCCTGTGTGTCCTTGTCACTCTCCTATGTGTCCTTGTCAGTCTCCTGTGTGTCCTTGTCACTCTCCTGTGTGTGTCCTTGTCACTCTCCTATGTGTCCTAGCCACTCTCCTATGTGTCCTTGCAACTCTCCCACTCTCCTGTGTCCTTTTCACTCTCCCACTCTCCTGTGTCCTTTTCACTCTCCTATGTGTCCTTGTCACTCTCCTGTGTGTCCTTGTCACTCTCCTATGTGTCCTTGTCACTCTCCTGTGTGTCCTTGTCACTCTCCTATGTCCTTGTCACTCTCCTATGTGTCCTAGCCACTGTCCTACGTGTCCTTGCAACTCTCCCACTCTCCTGTGTCCTTGTCACTCTCCTATGTCCTTGTCACTCTCCTATGTGTCCTAGCCACTGTCCTATGTGTCCTTGCAACTCTCCCACTCTCCTGTGTCCTTGTCACTCTCCTATGTGTCCTTTTCACTCTCCTGTGTGTCCTTGTCACTCTCCTATGTGTGTTTGCAACTCTCCCACTCTCCTGTGTCCTTGTCACTCTCCTATGTCCTTGTCACTCTCCTATGTGTCCTAGCCACTGTCCTACGTGTCCTTGCAACTCTCCCACTCTCCTGTGTCCTTGTCACTCTCCTATGTGTCCTTTTCACTCTCCTGTGTGTCCAAGCCACTCTCCCACTCTCCTATGTGCCCTTGTCACTCTCCTATGTGTCCTTGTCACTCTCCCACTCTCCTATGTGTCCTTGTCACTCTCCTATGTGTCCTTGTCACTCTCCTATGTGTCCTTGTCACTCTTGTGTGCCCTTGTCACTCTCTTATGTTGTCCTTGTCACTCTCATATCTGTCCTTGTCACTCTCCCACTCTTCTATGTGTCCTTGCCACTCTCCTATGTGTCCTTGCAACTCTCCCACTCTCCTGTGTCCTTGTCACTCTCATATGTGTCCTTGTCACTCTTGTGTGCCCTTGTCACTCTCTTATATTGTCCTTGTCACTCTCGTATGTCTTTGTCATTCTCCCACTCTCCCATGTGTCCTTGTCACCCTCCCACTCTCCTTTGTGTCCCTGGCACTCTCATATGATAACTTCTTGGCACTCTATTGCGAGTTATTGTCACTCCCAATGTGTCCTTGCCACTCTCATATGTTGTCCTTGTCCTCCTATCTGTCTTTGTCTTTCTTCTATTTGTTCTTGTCACTCTTCTTTTTAACTTTGTCACTTATTTTTTTCCCTTTTCCCTCTCTACCCTTGTCACTCTTCTATCTGCCATTGTCACTCTCGTGCCCCTACAAAAGTCGAGCTCTTCACCGCCCCCCCCCCCAGCAGAACAAGCTGAAAGACCTCGGCTCGGTGAAGGAGACGGCGGAGGCAGCCAAGAAGACTGTTTCCTTCATATTCGGTGTTGGCGACAGGATCAGCGGCCTGGCCGGGGTGCTCAAAATTTTCGAGGTGAGAAACTGCTTTTTTTGGGATAGTTGATGAGCTGTTTCTAGAGAACCTGTGTATTTCCTTTATTTTCTTGTTGGAAGGTAAGTTCGGCGCCAATTTAGTTAAGCATGGCGCCACTTTATTTAAGCATGGCGTCACTTTAATTAAACACGTCACTTTTATTAAACATGGCGCCAATTTAGTTAAGCATGGCGCCACTCCCTTTAAACATGGTGCCACTTTAATTAAGCATGGCGCCACTTTATTTAAACATGGCGCCACTTAAATTAAACATGGCGCCACTTTATTTAAGCATGTCGCCACTTTATTTAAGCATGGCGCCACTTTATTTAAGCATGGCGCCACTCTTTAAACATGGCACCAATTTAATTAAGCATGGCGCCACTTTAATTAAGCATGGCGCCACTTTAATTACGCATGGCGCCACTTTATTTAAGCATGGCGCCACCTTATTTAAGCATGGTGCCACTTTAATTAAGCATGTTGCCACTTTAATTAAGCATGTTGCCACTTTAATTAAGCATGGCGCCACCTTTATTAAGCATGGCGCCACCTTATTTAAGCATGGCGCCAATTTTGTTAAACATGGCGCCACTTAAATTAAACATGGCGCCACTTTATTTAAGCATGGCGCCACTTTATTTAAGCATGGCGCCACTTTATTTAAGCATGGCGCCAATTTTGTTAAGCATGGTGCTACTTTAATTAAGCATGGCGCCACTTTAATCAAGCATGGCGCCACCTTAATTTAGCATGGCGCCACTCTTTTATTAAGCATGGCGCCACCTTATTTAAGCATGGCTCCAATTTAGTTAAACATGGCGTGAGTGCAATTAAACATGGCGCCACTTAATTAAGCATGGCGCCATAAATTAACCTTGGCTCAACATTATTAAACTACTTGTTTCGATACATATCGGCTCCCAACTTTAATAAACGGCACCGCAAAGGCGAACAACATCGAAGTCGTGCACGTCGAATCGCGCGGCGGCCGGCGCGCCTCCGCTCCGTTCGAAATTTTCGTCGACGTGGACGCCGACAGGTCGAAGCTGCCGAGCCTGGTGGACGCTTTGAAGGCCGAAGTCGAGTCCGTGATGGTCCAGGAGGTCGACAAGTCGATCGATCCCGACCAAACCGAATCCGGCGCCGCCATTTCCGGTGGCGGCATCGGCGGCGGCGCCAACGACGAGGCCGTCGACGGTGGAGACGCCTTCGAGAACTCCGGACCGGCGGGCGTCGTTGACACGGAAATTCCTGGAAAATCCAATCCGGCCTCGACGAAAACATCCGCGCCAAGACAGGGGCGCATGCTGCGCAGGCAGAGTGAGGGAGGGCTCATGGGGCTTGTGTGAATCTAATGGAGTTTGTGTGAGTTCAATGGCGCCAATTGAATTGATGTGTGAATCCAATGAATTTTTCGTGAATCCGATAGAATTTGTGGGAATTCAATGGTGGTTTGTATGAATTCAATGGTGGTTTGTGTGAATCCAATGGTGGTTTGTGTGAATCCAATGGTGGTTTGTGTGAATTCAATGGTGGTTTGTGTGAATCCAATGGTGGTTTGTGTGAATTCAATGGTGGTTTGTGTGAATCCAATGGTGGTTTGTGTGAATCCAATGGTGGTTTGTGTGAATTCAATGGTGGTTTGTATGAATTCAATGGTGGTTTGTGTGAATTCAATGGTGGTTTGTGTGAATCCAATGGTGGTTTGTGTGAATTCAATGGTGGTTTGTATGAATTCAATGGTGGTTTGTGTGAATTCAATGGTGGTTTGTGTGAATTCAATGGTGGTTTGTGTGAATTCAATGGTGGTTTGTATGAATCCAATGGTGGTTTGTGTGAATTCAATGGTGGTTTGTATGAATTCAATGGTGGTTTGTATGAATTCAATGGTGGTTTGTGTGAATTCAATGGTGGTTTGTATGAATTCAATGGTGGTTTGTGTGAATCCAATGGTGGTTTGTATGAAGTCAATGGTTGTTTGTGTGAATCCAATGGTGGTTTGTGTGAATCCAATGGTGGTTTGTATAAATTCAATGGTGGTTTGTATGAAGTCAATGGTTGTTTGTATGAATTCAATGGTGGTTTGTATGAATCCAATGGTGGTTTGTATGAATTCAATGGTGGTTTGTGTGAATCCAATGGAGTTTGTGGGGATTCAATGGTTGTTTGTGTGAATCGAATACGATTTTAAAGAAAGTGTCAACAAAATTGATTCGATTTAATGCATATTAAACTGTCCCGCAATAAGTTTTATTTACCCATTTCAATGATCAGTGACCATGGAGCGTCTGCCGTGGTTTCCCAGACGCATTCAAGATCTGGACAAGGTGTCGCGACGAGTCATCATGTATGGGTCAGAGCTGGACGCCGATCACCCGGTATGAGCATCGCCCACCTCTGAATTTAATTATAATCTCTCTACCAAAAATGTAGCAAGAATTGTCCTCTTTGAAAGATCAGCTGAGACCCTTTAAATTCCGCTGCAATCTACCACCACAATCGATAAAATCGAACTGAGACCCTAATTCTTAAATTCAATCACAGAGCCCAGTCAATACCCACCGAAATCAAGTCATGCCCCCTCACCTCGAAAAATCCAGCCGAGACCCACCACCCCAAAAAATCTAGCCGAGACCCACCACCCCAAAAAATCTAGCCGAGACCCACCACCCCAAAAAATCTAGCCGAGACCCACCACCCCAAAAAAAAAAAAAAAAAAATCTAGCCGAGACCCACCACCCCAAAAAATCCAGCCGAGACCCACCACCCCAAAAAATCCAGCCGAGACCCAGCACCCCAAAAAATCTAGCCGAGACCCACCACCCCAAAAAATCTAGCCGAGACCCACCACCCCAAAAAATCTAGCCGAGACCCACCACCCCAAAAAATCTAGCCGAGACCCACCACCCCAAAAAATCTAGCCGAGACCCACCACCCCAAAAATCTAGCCGAGACCCACCACCCCAAAAAATCTAGCCGAGACCCACCACCCCAAAAAATCTAGCCGAGACCCACCACCCCTAAAATCAAGCCGAGACCTTCTACCGCTGAAATCTAATTGTGATCCCCATTAATTAAAAAACTCAGCCAAGACTCACTACGCATAAAATCAAACCGTTGCGCATCGCCCCTTATATTTAAACCAAGACACGAACACACACAAAATTGAAGCGGAGAGCCGTCAACCCACACCTATTATATTACATGAACTCAGGGCTTCAAAGATGTCGAATACCGCAAGCGCAGGATGTGGTTCGCCGATCTAGCCTACAATTATCGCCAAGGCGAGCCAATTCCCCGAATCGAGTACACAGCTGAGGAGACTCGTACTTGGGCGGCCGTGTACAAAGAGCTGAGCAGTCTGTATCAGAAGCACGCTTGTAGGGAGTTCCTGGAGAATCTTCCGCAGTTGCAGAAGTTTTGCGGTTATCGGTGAGTTGTGTAGTACGCGATTTACTAGGTTTGAGTTGAGTTGTAAATTAGATTTTGGGAGATAGAACAAGAGATACGGGAGATGAGAGATGAGATTCAAAATATGAGAGACGATATTTAGGTCATGATGAATAAGATTCAGGAGATTGGAGTTAAGAGTCAGGAGATCGAAGATGAGATTCAGGAGATAGGAGTTGAGGGTCAGAAGATCGGAGATGAGATTCAGGAGATTGGAGATGAGATTCCAGAGATGACAGATGAGTTTCAGGAGATTGGACATGAGATTTTAGAGATGGGAGACGATAATTAGGAGATGATATTTAGCTGTGGGAGTTGGAATAAATTAAAGTTGATATTTGACCTTTTCACCAACTCAAAAGGGAGGACAACATTCCCAGCTGGAGGACATATCTAGGTACCTAAAAGATCGCACAGGCTTCGTGCTTCGTCCAGTGGCCGGTTACCTATCGGCTCGCGACTTTCTATCGGGCCTGGCTTTCCGAGTGTTCCACTGCACTCAATACATTCGCCACGGGGCCGATCCGTTCTACACGCCTGAGCCGTGAGTGGTCGGAGTTTATGTGTTGATTATCTTTAATTGGCGCCTGAGCCGTGAGTGGTCGGAGTTTATGTGTTTTATTATCTTTAATTGGCGCCGCCTAAAGGCATTCTGATCTGTTATCAGTGCAAAATTGTGGGGTTAATGACGCGTTTGAATATAAAACAGGGATGTTGGTATTCTTCCATTTACAGGGGTAGAAAGTGAGAAAACGGGGTTGCTTGCGCGCACTTTAATTTTTTAAGTGTTAGGTGTCAATACAACGAGGGTTGGTGTTCTGTTTAAATTGGATTAAGTTAAAATGGGGTTGGTTTTGGGCTTGAAGTTAGAGGGGTAGAGGGTGAGAAAATGGGGTTGGTTTCGGGCTTGAATTTAGAGGGGAGGAGGGTGAGAAAATTGGGTTGGTTTTGGCTTGAATTAAGAGGGGTAGATGGTGAGAAAATGGGGTTGGTTTTGGCTTGAATTAAGAGGGGTAGATGGTGAGAAAATGGGGTTGGTTTTGGCTTGAATTAAGAGGGGTAGAGGAAGAGAGGGAGAGGTTTGTTTTGGGCTTGCATTTAGAGAGGTAGATGGTGAGAAAATGGGGTTGGTTTGGGGCTTGAATTTACCGGTAAAGGGGTAGAGGGTGAGCAAATGGGGTTAGTTTTGGACTTTAAGAGGGGTAGAGGAAAGATGCGGTTGGTTTTGGACTTTAATTAAGAAGGGTTTGTGCTGGAATTTTCAAACCTGTTTTCACAGAGACTGCTGCCACGAGATTCTGGGCCACATGCCTCTACTGGCCGATCCGAGTTTCGCCCAATTCTCCCAGGAAATCGGTTTGGCCTCGTTGGGCGCCAGTGATGAAGAAGTTCAGAAGTTGGCTACGGTAATGACAGCGGTTTAACTTAATACTCGAAATAAGCTAGGTTAATATAATTGGTAATCCCTAATGGATACAAAAATATCTCCCAAAATAATTGCAGTGTTACTTCTTTACCATCGAATTTGGACTGTGCAAGCAGGAGGGCGAGATGAAAGTCTACGGAGCTGGACTACTGTCCTGCGTGGACGAGTTTAGGGTGAATATTCACTTGTTTTTACCACCGATTATTAACCTGTGTTTATGACTGATATTCACCTGTGTTTATGACTGATATTCACCTGTGTTTATGACTGATATTCACCTGTGTTTATGACTGATATTCACCTGTGTTTATGACTGATATTCACCGGTGTTTGTGACTGATATTCACCTGTGTTTGTGATTGATATTCACCGGTGTTTGTGACTGATATTCACCTGTGTTTATGACTGATATTCACCGGTGTTTGTGATTGATTATTAACCGGTTTTATTGACTGATATTCACCAGTGTTTATGACTGATATTCACCGGTGTTTGTGACTGATATTCACCTGTGTTTATGACTGATTATTAACCGGTTTTATTGACTGATATTCACCAGTGTTTATGACTGCATGATATTCACCTGTGTTTATGACTGCATGATATTCACCAGTGTTATGACTGCAATGATGTTCACCAGTGTTTATGACTGCATGATATTCACTAGTGTTTATGACTGCATGATATTCACCAGTGTTTATGACTGCATGATATTCACCAGTGTTTATGACTGCGTGATATTCACCAGTGTTTATGACTGCATGATATTCACCAGTGTTTATGACTGCATGATATTCACCAGTGTTTATGACTGCAATGATGTTCACTAGTGTTTATGACTGCATGATATTCACCAGTGTTTATGACTGCATGATATTCACCAGTGTTTATGACTGCATGATATTCACCAGTGTTTATGACTGCATGATATTCACCAGTGTTTATGACTGCATGATATTCACTAGTGTTTATGACTGCATGATATTCACCAGTGTTTATGACTGCATGATATTCACTAGTGTTTATGACTGCATGATATTCACCTGTGTTTATGACTGCATGATATTCACTAGTGTTTATGACTGCATGATATTCACCAGTGTTTATAACTGCATGATATTCACCAGTGTTTATGACTGCATGATATTCACCAGTGTTTATGACTGCATGATATTCACCAGTGTTTATGACTGCATGATATTCACCAGTGTTTATGACTGCATGATATTCACTAGTGTTTATGACTGCATGATATTCACTAGTGTTTATGACTGATATTTACACCTGCCCAGATCTCTTACTTAATCTCCAGTTCGTAATGAGCGGCAAAGCCGAGATCAACTCGTTCGATCCCAGGACCGTATCGAAAGAAGAGTGCCTGGTGACCACTTTTCAAAATCGTTATTTTTACACGCCGAGCTTTGAGGACGCCAAAGAAAAAATGCGGTAAGAAAATTTGAATACACTGGCGAATAAGCTTGCAACTAAACTACTTACATTAAGTGGTGTGTGCTATCTTATAGCTAAGTACATGCGCCTGTAGGTCATTGGGAGATTTGGGAACATTGGGAGATTTGGGAACATTGGGACCTTCGGGACCTTCGGGACCTTCGGGACCTTCGGGACCTTCGGGACCTTCGGGACCTTCGGGACCTTCGGGACCTTCGGGACCTTCGGGACCTTCGGGACTTTCGGGACCTTCGGGACCTTCGGGACCTAGCTTTGATACCTTCGGGAGCTTCGATACCTTCGGGACCTAGCTTTGATACCTTCGGGACCTTCGGGACCTTCGGGACCTAGCTTTGATACCTTCGGGAGCTTCGATACCTTCGGGACCTAGCTTTGATACCTTCGGGAGCTTCGATACCTTCGGGACCTAGCTTTGATACCTTCGGGAGCTTCGATACCTTCGGGACCTAGCTTTGATACCTTCGGGACCTTCGATACCTTGGGGACCTTCGGGACGTTCGGGACCTTCGGGACCTTCGGGACCTTCGGGACCTTCGGGACCTTCGGGACATTAGATACTTCGGGACCTTTAGACCTCTGAGATCTAGCTTCGGGACTTCAGGACCTGGATTCAAGGCACTAAGGAACTATGTTGAACAAAAAATGATCAGCTAAATGTACTTTACCACTCGACTTGACTTTGAAAGCGAGTTCGCCAAGACCATCCGCCGGCCATTCGACGTTCGCTACAACCCGTACACCCAGTCCGTTGAAGTCCTGGACTCGCCGAGGCGCATCGCCAACGTGGTCAACGAGCTCAAAGGCGACCTCGCCATCATCAGCAGCGCGCTGCGCAAGATGACTTCGGGTAGGAAAATTCTGCTGGCCGTCAGCGAACCGCCGCCGCGAATGGACGATGAAGATGGCAAGTGATGAACAGCGGCTGACGACACACGAGTCGGGAAGTGAGCGACAGACAAAATATCAGATCGTTTCATTGCCATTTCTCCCTCTATGATTCCTTCTGGTGACCATCCGTGGTTTATTTGGTAGCTTACGATACTTAAGACACATTCTATCTATCGGTCTGTCTGTCTGTCTGCCTGCCTGTCTGCCTGTCTTGTAGTGCCTGTCTGCCTGTCTGGCAAAAAGCCGACTGTCATTACTCAATATATCTTCGTCTACATGTAGCACCCAAAATGCTAAACCCGCCTTACCTATATTTTCATTTTCACCCACTAAAGTACACTGATAGCAAAGCACTCTGTGAACTTTATAACAAGCATTAATGCACTTCTGACTGTTTGTCTGATACGAGTCGATACTAAACTTTGCCGGTTTTATTAGTCCTTGAGTGACAGTTATGAAGTCACACGAACACTATTATTATTTATCAATCATGAATTTATCACTAATTGCATCTCATAAGGTGTTGTCTATTAGTATCCCAAGCATAGCACAATATTTCTTTTACTGATTAGTGTCATTTCTTACCAGTCAGTAGAATTTAAACACGACCAATCTTGAATTATTACTTACTATAGTTGCCTAGTAGACTGTCACGTATATTCGAATTGTTTTTAAGTTTCTGAATTTATTTCATCGTTTTAAAACAAAATATCGATAAATAAATAAATAATACACTGCTGAAAACCATTGTTCATCAGCGCCTCATCAAAACTATCAATTTGGGAAAGCGTCAACTACGATTGTGTACTAGTATAATTTGCTCTTGTAATGGAAAGAATATAAAAAATGCTTGTAAAAAGTAATCCTGAACTTGATTCTCTGTTTAGGTCATCACAGATACTAGAATGAACTAGATGGGCCACTCGGACATATACTGTATACATAGCAAAACCAGCTTTCTACTTTCAGTTCAGTAGCAATTAAGGATAAATAAGCTATTTTATAAGAATAGAGGCAGCTGAAATGAATTTGATAAGTTTAGAAGCCCAAGCTTGCAGGCGTAAACAACTTGCTAATTGGTTCAGTCATAATCTACATTAGCCACTTGGCAGATTTAGGCTGGAACAATCGAGGAAGGTAATAAAAATTGGGTGACAGGGCAGGGGTTAGAGGTTTGTGTGGAGTGTGAGGGTTTAAGCTTGGAGCCAATAAAAAAGCCTTGGTCTTCAAAAATACATTAAAATGCTTCAGTTTAACTTACTACTGGAGTAGCTTGCATGCAATTGTCCTGAATGGCACATCTAGTTATTTTATTAGTATCTGTGGTTTATTTGCAGCTTAATTTATAATCTCTTTGCTTCATGTTTAATAAAATTAGCTTTAAAATTTGACCTTGAAATTATTTAATTCCGACACAAAAACCAAATCAGTGAGCACTCAGACCCAGTTTGCTACTGTCAGTAGCCAATTGCGATTTGGCGAATCTTTTCTTAACCAGAATGAAGACGAGTACAGACAGGGCCACGGCCGACATTTTGAGCATAGTGGAGAGAGTGAACATGTCGTTCACTGATGTCAGGCTGCTCAGCATTGACCCAGCTTCAACTGTGATGAAGTTGTACGGCATCAGGCCTGGAAACGGTTTGAAATATGAATTGGAAAATTGAATGACGTCAATTTAAAGAGCCCTCTGTTTATGTTGTACAATGGCACCAATAGCTAATCGGAGTGACTATTCCCTCTCTACCTCTCTTTTTTTCTCACCCCTCCCTTTATCTCTACCTCTCTAACCTCCCTCTACCTCACACTTCCCACTCTCTCTACCTCTCCTCTTTATCTCTCTACCTCTACTTCCGCTCTCTACCTTTCACTCTCCATCCTCTCTACCTCTCTCTACCTCTCCCTCGGTACCCTTCTTCTCCCTCTCTACTCCTCCTCTCTCTACCTCTCACTCTACCTCCCCCTCTGCCTCTCACTTCCTACCTATCTACCTCTCCCCTCTACCCCTCCCCTCCCTCTTTATACCTCTCTCTCTCTATCATCCACTCTCACTCTCCCTTTCACTCTCACCCTCACTCTCACTCTTCCTTGCACTGTCCCACTCTACCCCTCCCTCTATATCTCCCTCTCTCCCTCTACCTGTCTACTTCCGCATCAAAACTTTTACACTTCGCACTGTAAGTTTCTTTCTCAAACTTCTGCCTTCCAGTCCCCAATACTTTTGCTGTTTTACAACATCGAATTTCTCACTTTCCAGAAACCTGTTTCATAGGAATTCGCGGTCCTCACCGATCAGCACCGAAGGGAAAAAGTACAGGAGCGGCACGTTCACGAGAGGCGAAGCGATGTTCAGAAACCAATTAGGTGACATGGGAAACAGGCGTAAGAAAAGTAGAAAGCTGAACAGAGAGTCGCGGTGGTCTTCAACTTTGCGTTGCAACGGCAGGAGACGAGCTCGCAGCATCCGTTCTGCCAGATCTTTGCCGAAGTGCTTGGATAACAGGTAGCAGCCTGAGGCACCGCAGGCGGTCAGAAAGCAGCACAGCGGGAAGCCGTAAAGCACTCCAAATAGGGCGCCGGCAAGCAAGTTCTGGTCACGTGATTTTTAAGCGGAGGGGAGGGTTGGTTATCGTTTGTGGATTGGCTGGAAGAGTGGGTGGGGTGGCGATTGCTAATTGGCTGGAAGGGTGGGTGGGGTGGCGATTGCTAATTGGCTGATAAAAAGGATGGGGTGGGTGTCGATTGCTAATTGGCTGATATGAAGGATGG